>JAECMU010023314.1:0-13802 GCA_016106625.1 Dracogyra subfuscus | reverse complement strand
TATGAATCAAAATATATAAAATGCAACTCCGGAACGTTCAACTCCGGAACTTTTGTTTCGTTCCGGAGTTGCACGGTTTCGTTCCAGAGGGGAAAATTAACAAGATTTTGTCTAAGAGATACGTCTCTTCCTATTTTTCGTTACTATCAGAGTGGAGGGTGAAGCACACGGTAGCGTTGTTGGGTGGTGGTAAAGAGTGTGGCAAAATTTCAACTCCGGAATTTTACTATTCAACTCCGGAATGAATTACAAACAGAAAATCTAGATAAAATCAGTGGAGACCAATAAAGTATCTGAAAATTGAGTGCAATGTTGTCAGTACGATATTGGCAGTCGAAACTGAAGTTTATATAAGGTTCCAGCAAAAAAAATTCTTTGCTTTGTATCTATATGAAATTGGCAGGTATTGTGAGAATGACCCATGTATGATTTTATAAACTTTAATACAATTTTTAAAACAAATATTTGATTGGGGGCATGACCCTCGTGAGCCCCCTCCCCTAGCTACGCCACTGAGTGTTGGACCCCTGCCTGAATAATTGCTGTGATTGCAATCGAATGCTTCAAGTTACTTACCTCTGAAGGTATGCACCCTCCCATTGTCGCCCCTACCCACAACTCGGAAGATAGATGTGCAGACTAATTGAGGCCAGGCACACATAGACTTCTTACATGTATTTTAAAACGCTTGGTGCAAAAATGGTTTCCGGCACACAACGTTTAGCATGTGTGTTTCGACAGCACCGCCACTACAACAAACAATTTATTGTGATGGGCGAAATTAATGCTGGCACTGATTATGAACACAGGTTTAAAACAGAAAGAAAAAATGTCTTATCTAGAAGCTGTTCTTTCAAACTGCTGCCAACAGTTTGTTTCGTTTTGAAGCGACGGCAAGCATGTTGCCCTGAAAATGTGCCAGCTCAAACTAACACATTCTCTTTTCTGTTGATGAACAAAACAAACCTAATGGGATTCATTTACATCAATCTCAAACTATTACGAGATTGACTTTGAAGAACCAATAATGCTTTTGAATTATTTTTATAATGGTTTTTTCGTGGGTGTTGGGATTGCCGCTTAAAAGATGTCGAAAAAAGTTGTCACAACATTTGTTTGCGTCATTACAGTTTTTACGATCTGTAGACGTGTGTTTATAGCAGTCATGCCCACTTTTAAAAGTAAGCACTGTATTGTTTTGCTTCTTTGAAAACCAAATACAAATACATTCTAGCTGTTTTATCCATTAAACGATGTTTGTAATCCGGTACTGGTTTACCTCAGAATGAGTTCGCAGCTCAAGATTTATGATCACTAAACCGAATTGTTTGTCAGACGAGAAACGAACAGACCAGACCTCCATTACGCGCACGGTCAAAATCTGGTGACATAAGAGGTACATAGTGGTCACTAACCATTGTTTTTCAATTCAACTTATTTTCGTGTTTATATCCAATTAAGGTTCAAGCACGCTATCCTGGGCACACACATCAGCTATCTGGGCTGTCTGTTCAGGATAGGGGGTTAGCGATTAGTTGTTAGTGGTTAGCGAGAGAGAACATGGTGTAGTGGTCTTACACTTACCCATTGAGTCGCTAAACCTCGCTCTGGGTGGAAGCTAGCCCGAGTACTCTTGACTGTAAGAGAAATAGACGGACATTTGGACATAAATACGCTCTCATTATAGTCTCATACATTTTTTTTTTCAATTTCTGACAACCAGACAGGTGGCAAAGATTTCCGCTCTAATACCACAGCAATCCTATGTTTGACGTCAAATAACTTTACATCGATCGTTTCGAACTAACTGATTAAAAAAAATAATCCACATATTAATCACTAATAAATATACAAATGTACTACAGAAAGAAATCCGACAGCACCCACATTCAGCTACGCTTCGTGCCATTCCGTCGCAACGATTACAAACCTCCGTGACCTATTTCGTGACGTAGATCACGTGATCGCCCACTGGGCGATTCCGCCTTATGCGACACTTACAGGGGCCGTCTCATACCAAGCGACGTTATAACATGGATTAGTTTCGTTTTGTGTTTCTGCGATGGAATGTGCATTCTGTAATGAACGTTTCCAGCATAAAAATGGATGATTTCGTATAACAGGAATTTGTACACAATTTAAAGGTGGGCCAGTGCTGCACAAATGTGTTTGTGATTGTTGGGAACTTGTCGTTTTGAGACGGCCCCTGGTAGACGGAATGGCTGAGTGGGCGATCATGTGACGCAACGTCATGATATAGGTCGGCGAACTTAGAATTCTGCTTTCCGGAGTTTGCCGAAGCTTAGCTGAATGTGGGTGCTGTCGGGTTTCTTTCTCTAGTGTGCGTATTATGTCGATTGTTTTTTTAATCAGTTAACTCGAAAATGATCGATGTAAAGGTATTTGACGTCAAACATAGGATTGCTGTGGTATTAGAGCGGAAATCTTTGCCACCTGTCTGATTGTCAGGAATTGACAAGTAAATACATAGCTTGATCTCTGACTGTAATGAAAGCGTATTTATATCCAAATGTCCGTCTAGCTCTCTTACATTCAGAGTACTCGTACTAGGTGGAAGCCGGTGTAAAAGGAACGCACGAACTGTAGTCATATCGAACATCCATAGCTTAGGAACTATAGTCCCACCTGGACTTTCATACCTGGTTTATTTTTAAGTGGTTTTGTTTCACGCTAGGACTTGTACTCCTATCGAACTTAAATTCTTTCTACAGCAGTGACAGAAATACTATTCTGGCAAATTAGATGTCCGTTTGTTGTATTCTGTAATTTTCACGAGCTGTCAGAAAAAAAACCCACGAGAAAATATTTTGTTTCTGCTCATAAGGTCAACATAATGTGTACATACTCTTGAAAATTATATAAATGGGAAATTATTGGAATAAATAGAAAATATTAAAATAAAGAGAGGCGCCAGTAAAGAAACTGCTTTTTGTTTTGTTAACATTATAATTGATTTTTTTTTATGTATACCACCGAAATTTTGATTGTGCAGGAATGCAAATCCGGTCCGGACTTAATATCCTGGCAATCAGACCAATATTCCTAACGAACGTAATTTGTGACACCCAATAGTCGATGTATTTGTCGTGCTGAGGTGTCGTTAAACATTCATTCAGTCAGTCAGTCCCAGGACTTGCATTTCTATGTATATTAAACCTAGGACCTGCATTCCTAGCAAATTAAGTCCGGGCAGACAACTGTTCCTACGGACTTCCGTTTACACCGGTACTAGGCTGCGGACTCAATACCTACACGCCTTATGTCCGACGGGTTATCCACGACACCACCGAGGTCGGTCACTAACCATTATGTTTTTTATTCTGTGTTGGACAGACACTCCATGGCCCCTGCTTATAAAACTTAAAGTCTAGAGTTTAATAAAGTCCAAACTTTGAATGGCGTTGTCATGACGTTAAAGTCTGGACTTTATTAAAGTCTAGACTTTAAGATTTATAAGCACAGGGCCAGATACACTATAGACAATGGATTTGAAACTTTATTGAATATAAACACGAACATAAATTATTGCAATTCGATGAGTGCATCACAACCCTTGTCACTTTAAAATGTAACTATCGAGCGACGTGTCTGGTTTATATGCCGTATGCACTGGGTTCCTAGCCCAATACTGATTCCAAGGTTCTACAAAACAAGATGTAAGCCTCTTAAACCAACCACTGTTTATGAATGGTATGCCAAAGCATTTTGGTATGTGTCCTGATTGTGGGATGAGTAGGCTGTCAGTGGTGTAGTATTTTTTGACATTACGTTTGAATCTCGATTTATTATAAAAAGTAAGTCATATATCACACATTTTTCGCTATTAAACTTCAAAAAGTGGAACGTTTTAATCACCCGATATAATAAAACACTTAAGCTTCTATTTTCAGACCTGACACATGCCGTACCGGCTTGTCGTTAAACAAACATTCTTCTTAATCGTTTCCCCTTAGTCGCTAGTCATTAGCACAAGTTCTCACAGGGGCGCTTTTTATGACAGTATTTCTTCATTACCGTGCGACTAAACAAGATATGAAAGCGTCACTGCGGGTGTAAAACCGAAACAAGTAATCAACTGAATTGTAAAACACAATCTAATGTGAATGGCGAACAGGCGTCCTACAATTAATCGATTATTTCTAAATAAAAGGGCCATGAACGAAATTAAGTAATACAAATTGCCTCATTTCCATTACATTCCAGATACAATGAGAAATCGTACATTCACTAAGTACAGACAGGGCTGAAAAAAGGACCTTGTAAAACTGCCTGGAGTCCAAGAAGGGCACTTTGATTTGAATTTTGGGATATTTCTCGTTCCAGTCAGTGCACTACGACTGGTTTATCAACGACTGTATGGGATAGTGCATGGATCGTTGGTACTAATGGAAATATGTTGCAGGTTTCCTCTCCAAGAATATATATTATGTCAGAATTACTAAATGTTTGACATCCAAACTAGCCGATGTGCTCTAGTGATGTCGTTTAGACAAAGCAAACCTTTTGTTCTCGGGATGGCCAGTGGACAACAATTTGACTATATAATATTAATGACTGTCAGTGATGCACTAGTTAATGACAGACGAATGATTTAGCTTAAACAGCTGTCGTAACATTTAACATGCATTCACACACGTTTAATATAGGTTATATATTTGTTTAGGTTGATGAATGAGTTGATATATGTATAGGCGTACGGGCTCTCATTTTTGTAGGGAGGCAGGCTGGCTTGTCTCCAACATTTATTCATAGTATCATTACTACCAAACAGCTATAAAAGGTTGCAAACGAATCACTACGCATTTTTACACGGATTACAGCTAATTTTGAGGATAGAATGATGTAAATACATGCGCATAGAGGGAGCCCATGCACCCGTTACCCGTTACTTCTCAGTAGTTACAGTACCGTTATTGTGAAACATTTTTAATTTTTAAAAAGTTAAAAAGTTAAATCTTGTATGTTCATCATCAGATCACGTTCGAGGTGTATGGGTTTGCAGAACGTGATGTTGGAATGGTTGCTAATGACGTGCGTCTTAAAATAGAATTTGTGTCCTTCAAAACGCGGCACGAAGCCTTTAATGTGAAGAGTAGCACCAGAAGTACAGACACAGTGCCACACTAACTAATGCATCATTAATCTGGATTTACCACGGAATATCATTATTGTGGTCTAAGATCCCGCCATAGGTACCGCACATAGCTGGTGGCCAACTATTAATAGTTCAAGTACGAGGTGTTCAAATATATGTAACCACTGAATCACATATTAAAGCTATTAATATACGCACTCTTAATGAGAATAAGATATTTTTGGTTCATTCAGCCTTGGAAATCTAAGCAATCTGAACTATAAAACCGTAATACATGGTCAGGGTCGTATCTCTGCACAATGCAGAGTGTATAGGACTGCTATTTTCGAGGATATTTTTTGTTAACGACACCACTAGAGCAAAACGATTTATTAATCACCGGCTATTGAATGTTAAACATTTGGTAATTTGGACATATAGTCTTACCGAAGAAGCACGCTACATTTTTTCATTAGTAGCAAGATATGTTTTATATGCACCACCCCACAGACACGACAGCACATCCCACGGCCTTTAATATACCAGTTGTGGTGCACATGCTGGAACGAGACAAATAAATAAAAAATAAATAAAGAGGAAGCCGAGTAATCGGTGAGAATCAATTTCAGTTAGATTGAAATCTACAGGAAAGTTCTATTATTGACATACGGTACCACCTTCCAAATAACCTGTGGCTACTTTTGTAACAGTTGCCAATTATTGATGAGGCACACGTTGAGTATCGTTGGCTTTTTTCAGACCTGGACGAGACTTGCTTCCGTTATATTCTGAAATCTAACCGCACGTGTATGGAGCAATATCGATGTTTTGACATTTGTGTACTGTATTAAAAGTGTTTTATTGCTGTCCTAGAATCTGTTTTAATTATGCTGCTTGCAACTAATTATTTTTCTCTCCATACAAACATATTGCCGAACGCCACCAGCGTTCAGTGACACTCAACAACGCTAATGCTCGCTAACGGTTTGATTTTGTTCTTTTAACGTGAAGCTCACAAATCAGTATAGAGGACGTTTCTATAAATTCGTTGTCTGACCTCATACCCGACAACCATATATATTTAATGAGTTTATTCCTATATTCTAAAACTGTTACACTGATTGAAATTAGGCAGAATGTACAGTATCATTTCCTTTAGAAATCTCCAATGTATCGCTTTAGCATCAGACCATTTTCCCATGATCACAGACAGCGTTTCCTTGGAATGGCCTAACTCTCTCTCTCTCTCTCTCTCTCTCTCTCTCTCTCTCTCTCTCTCTCTCTCTCTCTCTCTCTCTCTCTCTGTGTGTGTGATTTTTGGCATGCTTCCATCAGAGGATTGTTCAAACACACCTGTCGTGGACACAGCCTCTGACTTCGCCATAGAGTTCTGTCCATTACAGGAAATCTTCCTTATCTTCTGCTTCTACTATAAGCTGGCCTTTCCCACGACACTAACGAATGACCGCCGGTTTAGTAAGATGTCGCCGACTAATAAAATATTTGTACGATTAAACTTACATATCAAATATATTTTCTTGTTTAGAATATCAATGTCTGTATATTGGTCCTCTTAATATTTGTAAGAAGCCCAAACTGGATTTTGTCTTAAAATAATTTTGGACGTACGAAATTCTTTTATTATTATTGTTTAACCTAGTACAACTATTAGAACGATCAGAAAGATGTTTAATATACAGCCATTATTATTTTATACAGAAAAATGTATTTGATATGTAATTACAATCGTTAAAATGTCTCTTTTAGTTGATAACATCTTAAAAATTGCAACAAACTCAGGAATGTCCCTTTAAGGTACTCCAACAAGCTCCGTTAGAAGGACACCTGCACGTTAATAACATGTAGATCAAACGAGGAGGTCGTGATTACGCTAAGCCAATTGGGATATGTTATGTGAAAGTCGTGGTTATGGAAGTAACATCTTTAGTATGGGATGCAGTTATGAAAAGATAATGGAACCATCTTGTGTCGCGGAACACCATTGGCCACGTGATTGGGAATGGGATTTATAAATAGCAGCTGGTTGTGATAATGGCACTAGACACTTTAAACATTCACAGCTATTGCATTCCGCTAATTATAGTAGGACAAAATGTAGAAATTATTTAGGATTTGTTTATTTTTTAAATGTGAAATTATTAAAAATATTTGATACAAAAGGTTACAGACAAACCTGTTTATGCTTTGTCCTATGCCAATTTTCGCGAGTCTGCACAAGACGGGTGCAACAGCATGTACAGAACTAAAAGTAATGGCATTCCGTCTATAGACGAAACCATTGACAGTGAGTCACGGAAACAATCATGACTTGGCCCAAATTTCATTTGGATTCTGCCTTGTGCACAAATACGTTTTTGATTGCGGAAAAATGTTTCGTCGTTCACATTTGGAAACGTTTCATGTGACTGTCTAGTTGTCAAAACATAATTTAGACTCTTGCACAGTACAGAGACGCAAACTTTAATGTGTTAATGATTGTGTCGTTCTTTGCGCTAAGACCACCGTAAGTGCATAACTACTCAACTACCTTATGCACTTAAAGTGATGTTAGTGCTAAGATCGCTTCGTGGAACTATTCGTCACCATGGTAACCGTGTACTATGTGCAGTTTATTGTGTTTCAAAGACACATTGTCGTTCAGTTCAAAACATGGTGTTTTGGATGCCGATCCTGATGGTGCGTACTAAAATACAACAAGACAGATCACGTGAAGATTCACAGAAATGTCTTCAGTATCCAACAATATTTGTTATCTATTTCATTAAGCCAAACACAGGTCATCGGCGTGCTGTTTTGACGAGCGTGATGTCTGTGATCACTGGGAGTGGGGATTGTCGCCCGAAGTGATGCGTTAAGATTGTAATCTGGTGTTCAGCACCTCTGGGTATTCAATGACATGCCCCAGAACAGTCAATTATCGATGAAATTATCTCCCATAAATCAAATAATCGGCACCGCTGGTATACGTAATGTATATACGTAAATGAAGCCCACAAAACTGCGTCACGAAAAGCAATATCCGAGTTTGATTTGAGATAAAACGTTCTCTCTAGTTTTGGCTCATTTTTATCAATGATGCATCAAGTACATCAAATCATTAGACACACGCGTGTAGGTGTGTGTGGGCCGTACTTTGCGGGGACAGTTGACAGCCCCTCCTCACGAACATACACATGCACGAAGACGTGTTAACCGGCATACTCAGAGAGCTTTGTGAGCCTTTATTAGCCTGGTTTAGGCTTGCGTGTTTTATTTGTCAAAGGGCGGGGATGCAGCTTAGTGGTAAAGTACTCGCATGAGGTGCCATAGATGATGTATCTCCTTCTGTAGACCTGGGTATTTGTTAGTACCAATCAGTGCCCCACAGTGGTACATCAAAAGTCGTGGCATGTATTGTCCTGTATAGGGGAAGTAAACACAGAAATAAAATAATAACTAGACGTTGTGGCTGCAGGGTATTCCTCCTCGTTCTATCTCTCTCTCTCTCTCTCTCTCTCTCTCTCTCTCTCTCTCTCTCTCTCTCTCTCTCTCTCTCTCTGCATTTGTGCGTGTGTGTCTTTATCGACCAAGTGTCAAAAACCCTATGTAAGAACGAAACACATTTCAAATGTGCTGATGTGTTAGAAAATAAACATTTCTTTTCTTTCGATGAACATAGTGTATGCATACAGATTATTAAATCATTATATATATCTGGCGTTTTATTTGTAGATATACATTTTATAGAACATCATCAGTTTCCAGTCTACCTCAACATTTCAGAAACATTAATCTAAAATGCCAGTACGATGTATACATAATATATTAATTGCAGTTTTTTGCACATATGTATTGTTCGTTATAATTTCTGTGAACAACCTAGTCTGTAAATTTAGGCATACGATTCGTAATTTATTATATTTTACATACGTTTTACATCACCATTTTGACAGTTACAAAAAGCCGAACGTGTGTGTTTTGATGAATTCATTAGGCTTAATGATTACAACTTGAACTCCAACTAAAGTCATCAGATGTACTGTCGAACCTGCTTTACAAAGCACCTTATATAGCAACAACCTCTATATAATGGACACGTATCCCTTCCACATACATATATTCAAATGCAGGGATTTAATCAGATAAATTTCTACATAAATGTAACCTCTTCAACAAGTCTTTTCTTTTGTATTTCCAGAGTGACCTATACAGAGAGTTGCGGTTGTATGCTCCTAAAGGTCTGTATTCATTACAGAAACGGAGTCACCGTCAGATAATCCAAGTCTGACCCGCAGACTGGCTCCGAGGCACTAACGCTTTGCTTAATACACTTTGTTAGACACGAGACCCCGTCTGTACTCCGGCGATGCAGATGCCATCAAGTATTTCACCTTTGGTCTGCCGTATTGCGATGTTGTCTTCCTGAGGCAAATACCCATTTTTCGTTTCGTTCGTCTTAAACAATGTATTATTGGAAACCGTATCCTCTTCCAAACTATCCATTTTAGGCACGCATTTGGCTTTCTGTGGTTTATCGTTCAATAATCTCATTTTAATGATGTCCCGACCCGTGCCGTTCATGGAGCGTCCAGCTATCACTGGACTGTCCTGGAATGTGATGTGAGAGTTACTGTCCCTGTTTATGATCATCGTGGGTTGTCTGCACTTGAGCGTGCTGCTGTTTGATGGCGTACCGTGGCGGTAACAACAGAAACAAATAGTCTCCTTGAACGCTTCCCTGTACCTCTTGGATATCACATTGTACAGGATTGGATTCACAGTGGAACTGACGAAGTAGAGAACACCTGTAAAGAAACAGTCAATAGTGATACATTGTAACACGGATAGTGTTTCACAGCTAATCATATCGTCATAAACCAGATGTTCCAGCGACCTGTCACAGCTTGGATGTGGCGTTGGTCTTTGTCTTAGAATTGGGTTATGTGCAATAAGTTTACCCTAAGGTGCTATTCTCTATTACTAAGTTATTAAAAGTTATCTGTGTATTTTCTTATACATTATATATATCTTGGGGAAACAAACAGCTCGAGAGTGCCATAATTATAGACCACTCCATGAAAAACAAACAGCGGAGATAGTAGACGAGAGCTTGCTGCTCTAATAGATCGCTATTCCGCACCCATGCTCTGCATGATATATTGGCACAGACATTTACCACTGGTTTACGGAGATGATATAGATACAATCATAAATCATGTAGCAGTTTGCTTGAATTAAAGCCATAAACATTTAAATAACTAAAACCATAGTTTGTTTCTACATAGTCTTAATTAGTTACATTACATGCGAGGAAACTTTCGTAGATATCTGAGTGTGTGTATGTTAATAGTGTTACTGAAATAAAGTATGTACAAGAAAAGAAGACGTTAAGATATACTTCTGTCTGGTACAGGAATAAAACAAATATTTGTTGACAGAATTTTGTAGAAAAGGCTACTTAAACAAAAACACAGACGTATACATAAAGCCAGCCAATACGTTTGAATAACAGTAAGGAAGTTCCTATCTCTATCAATTATATGAATTGATCCATACTATTACGTAGACATGTGGGTAATTTTTGGCTTTGGAAATGATTTGAAAATGGAATGAGAAATTGATTTCTCTTCGACTATTATTATCCGTTTATCCTTAAAGCAGCACGCCAACGTCTGGGTAAAAGAGCAATCAGCGGAAAGATGAAACGTGCATTCTGATGTTGATTAGTTACAGCTTGACAGCATGACAGATGTAACATATAATATTCAAATAGTAGATCTGAAAACCTAATAAGAAATTTGCTAAATGTGGACTAACCTTTATTATTGCTACTGATGGTCTACAAAAGAGGTTTATATTTAGTATACATTACATTCCGAGAATAAATAATCGAACTAAACTGAAAATACCATTGGACATAATTCAGTTTAAAAATATATGGACATAACAGAACTACCGCATGTCTTTCCGTCCTTGAAGAACACGTTTGATGGCTCGGGTATCAGCAAAACAAGCACACACGATTTTCGTCAACGGCAACTCTATAGACAACCTTCATGAATAATGTAGCTTAACGACATTAATAATCGTTCTGAAAATGTCATGAACATGAAAATAAACCACAGCAGTTTGCTTTATATGATCACAAACGTGCGTGATCTGCTGATAATTGGTGCGACGCATTTACCAGAACTACTAATGATTTGTCCATTTTCGCTCATTCCAGCTAACCGGATGTACCAAAATAACATGGCATGATAGTCATCTTACCACTGTGTATAATATACATAATTATAAATGTTACATTGAAAATATTAGTAATATTAGTGACTGTGTGAATACAAATAATAGAAATACATGGCTTTGCTTGCAACAATCATAGAAATATGCTTTAAAAGATTCTAGTATATGCTTAACACTACAGAAAAAGAGTATCAGTGATGGCTAGAGACGTAGTGAATATCACCTGCAAATTCCATGTTGTTGTTTTTTAATAGACTATCACATTAATGTATTAGCAGCAGGCATAGGGCTACAAAATAACAGAACACAATAAGATTTTGTTCTCCAAGGTAATACCAATTCGTTAAAGTCCAGGGTCTGGCCCATGGACTACTAATGTACACCATTTATTTTATCAGTCAATTTGTCTGGAAATTTGCGTAGACCAAAAAAAGTGTATCATATCTTAAACACTCATATTATTGCCTCCGACTGGGCAATCAACTATTTTCGGTCTATTCCAATTTCCTAATGCAAAATGGAAGAGTCCTTTCCCTTTTACAAATTCGTATTACTTTATGCACCATCTGGTATATTTTTTTTACATATTCGGAATAATTCCTGTCTCCGACCCTGGTGGTTTACACTTGTTTGGCACCTACCTGAGATGTAGAATAGCGTGCTCTGTATGTTCATGAGCTCTGGCGTCCAGTTGGAGACGTACAATACCATCAGTCTCTGGGCGTGGAACGGCGCCCAGCAGATGATGAACGCCGCCGTCACAGCCACTGCAACAAGAGAAATCAACGCTTTAAGGAATAATAAACAAAGACATGTTTTATTTAATGACGTACCCAAAACATTTTAATTATGGTTATTTGGCGTTGGACATATGGTTAAGGACCACACAGATAATAATAGAGAAACCCGTTTCCATCACGCATTGAGCTACTTCTTTCGATTAGGTGAGGTCAGGTCACAAGGTTTTATGTGTACATTCAGAACAAGCTTTTGTAGCACACGGCTGTCATGAGCGCATATGTCGACTTTTGCCGACTCCTCCGTCCAGGACAGGATCTTTTCGAATAACAGCAAGGCATCTTTTATATGCAACTTCCCAAAGACAGGGTAATATATAAGGCGGCCTTTGTTACACCCGTTGTCGCGCATTGACTGGAACAAAAAATAGCTCAACTGACGGAATTCGATCTTAGACTGACTCTGCAACAGGAATACGCATTCTGAAAGTACTGATAAATACGTGTCCTCTTTCGGGACCAACATATTTTCGTATCTCTTACGTTCAAGAGCCATAACCCTGTGAAAAAAAATATCAGTCTCCTTGAAGGTCAAACTGGATGAGTCAACTATATCTGCTAAAGCTAAACATAACATTTCAACTCCATATCTTCATCAATTACTACAACAAAGTCCTGGAACATATACATGGGACATAGGGACAGACGGACGGACAAAGATAACGGAGACAAAACCAATAGTTTGCGGTAGGTGATTGCCAAGAGCCGTTTTAAGTCTGTGTGTGTATTCTTGTTGTATGACATCACACATTTATTCTACAGCTTAGTGAGCAAGGATATCTAACTATCAACATTTTCACAAGTGTAAAAAGAATACCCTTTTTTATTAACCACTTCCATTTCTAAAGATATACACCACAAACATAGATTCGTATAAAACATATGCTACCGTTAACTATAATACCCCCTCCCCTCCCCACTTATCCCGCGTACGGTTTGTACGTTCGTGAAAATGCTGATAATGGTGTACCCCAAAGGCCATTTAATTAACTTCTCTTCCATTAACCTGTCCTTGGAACACAGCCTAGATAGCCGAGGTGTGCGGCCAAGTTCAACATGCTTCAGTTTTAATCGGACTGTCCTCAGTTTGCCTCTACTGAAAGATGTTTTCCATTAACCTTTTTTTTATGACTACTATTACACTGCGTTTTAATTTACTCTACAATTTTTACATTTACCTTAGTTAATCAACCAACAGCCGATGCATTTTTCATGTTGAGTCGTCGTTAAACACTGATTCATTCAGTCTGTAATTCATTCATTCAGTCATTCATTCAGTCATTCAACCATTCATTTATTCTTTCATTTGCGTTCTTATTTAAGTTGTCACTCTCCGTATATTCAACGTGTTTTACGTCATACTATCTGTAGCAGCCCAAACTGGTTACGAAAATATTATATCAGGAAATTAAACGAACTTTGAGTTATACCACTAAGGTTTCGGCCATAAAGGACCAGAAACACGTTATGAATACAGGCATTGATATTCTAAAAGAGAACATGTATTTAATATGTTATTTCAGTCGTTGAACATGTTCTTTTAGTGGGGAGGGACATAGCCCAGTGATAAAGCGCTCACTTGATGCGCGGTCGGTATGGGATCGATCCCCGTCGGTGAACCCATTTGGCTATTTTTTGTTCCAGCCAGTGCTCCACAACTGGTATAC
>JAECMU010023308.1:0-12800 GCA_016106625.1 Dracogyra subfuscus | reverse complement strand
GGTAGAGAAATCAGTGAATGTGTGTTTATATTTTCAGTTGCAAAGTGCGAAATCAGTGAATGTGTGTTTATATTTTCAGTCACGAAGTGCTGGTAAGCTAGTGACAATTGTAGAGAAATCAGTGAATGTGTGTTTATATTTTCAGTTGCAAAGTGCTGGTGAGCTAGTGACAGTGGTAGAGAAATCAGTGAATGTGTGTTTATATTTTCAGTTGCAAAGTGCGAAATCAGTGAATGTGTGTTTATATTGTCAGTCGCGAAGTGCTGGTGAGCTAGTGACAATGGTAGAGAAATCAGTGAATGTGTGTTTATATTATCAGTCGCGAAGTGCTAGTGACAATGGTAGAGAAATCAGTGAATGTGTGTTTATATTGTCAGTCGCGAAGTGCTGGTGAGCTAGTGACATGGTAGAGAAATCAGTGAATGTGTGTTTATATTTTCAGTCGCGAAGTGCTGGTTAGCTAGTGACAATGGTAGAGAAATCAGTGAATGTGTGTTTATTTTTTCAGTCGCGAAGTGCTGGTGAGCTAGTGACAATGGTAGAGAAATCAGGGAATGTGTGTTTATATTTTCAGTCGCGAAGTGCTGGTGAGCTAGTGACAATGGTAGAGAAATCAGGGAATGTGTGTTTATATTTTCAGTTGCGAAGTGCTGGTGAGCTAGTGACAATGGTAGAGAAATCAGTGAATGCGTGTTTGTATTTTCAGTCACGAAGTGCTGGTGAGCTAGTGACAATGGTAGAGAAATCAGTGAATGCGTGTTTGTATTTTCAGTCGCGAAGTGCTGGTGAGCTAGTGACAATGATAGAGAAATCAGTGAATGTGTGTTTATATTTTCAGTCGCGAAGTGCTGGTGAGCTAGTGACAATGGTAGAGAAATCAGTTTGCAGTCTTCCCTATCATCTACACCTTCCTCTGATCACAGAGTTCATCAAACTGTTCTCTAACTGGTTGGTAGTGTTTTTGTTGTCGTTTCTTTGCTATTATTTAGGTATAATAAGTATCATTTACTTATAGTTCCAGTCAGTGCTCCATAACTGATGTAACAAAGCCCCATGATATGTGCTATCCTGTCTTTAGGATGGTACATATAAAGGATCCCTTGCTGCTAATTGAAAATAGTAGCTGGTGGTGTGGCAGCAGTGGGTTTCCTCTCTAATTATCACAATACCTCAAAGATATTCAGTTGAAATGTTGTGTATAGCTTAATCATGTACTCTTACAGATCAAAGAAAGAAAGAAATGTTTTATTTAATGATGCACTCAACACATTTTATGTATGGTTATATGGCATCAGACATATGGTTAAGTACCACACATACTGAGAGAGGAAACCCGCTGTTGCCACTTCATGGGCTACTCTTTTCGATTAGCAGCAAGTTTTTTTTAATATGCACCATCCCATGGACAGGGTAGTAATACCACAGCCTTTGATACACCAGTCATGGTTCACTGGCTCGAACGAGAAATATCCCAATGATCGATCCCAGACTGACCGCGCATCGAGCGAGCACTTTACAGATCAAGTTTGACTTTCATCGAGGGCAGTTTACCAATTTTTGACAGTTAAAAAAATGTATTTTGTTTACAGAATATTGTTTTATTAATCATAGGCTATTGGATGTCAAACATTTGATAATTTTTAAATATTAGTAGTATTAGAGAGGAAACCTGCTTAATTTTTTCCATTAGTAGTAAGGATTTTTTTTATATGCATCATTCCACAGACAGGATAGTACATACCACCGCCTTTGCTATACCAGTCGTGGTACACTGGCTGGAACGAGAAATAGCCCAATGGGGATTTATCCTAGCCCGACTGCATCAAGCGAGCACTTTACCACTTGGCTTTGACAGTTAATGTCCTTGAACTTACGATATAGAAACATTTATTGGGACTGGTAGGGCACTACTCTTGGAATGCTCGTTTCACATGAGCCACGACATATGTCTTTTTAATCATGAGCATATTTGAACTTGTTGGGTTTTTTTTTATCATTTAATTTGTCAAAGATTAATAATTATTATATATTTACTACTGTAATTATTGCTTTCTATTTCAGGCGAACTAAAACATCAACTGATCCGGGGGTCATCACACGATGTCGGAAAATATTACGGATATTTCTGTCTCACCCAGACACAAACATTCGACAGCGTACTTACAGTGTGGTCTCCTCTATAATTCAGGTGATGAGATAGCACTATGAGATATTAATCATATTTCTGTCTCACCCAAATGCATACATTCGACATCATACTTACAGTTTAAAAAAACCTGCTATCGATAAAGTACCTGATTTATATTTAATTTCATAGATGTGGGAATTGCATTTGACAGTGCCATTAAGTTTGAGTCTTGTAAACCAATAAAGGTTTTTTTTTAAACCTGCACTTTTTTTTATAAAACTATATATAGAGGATTTTTTTATATTGATTTTTTGTTTAACGATGCACTCAACACATTAAATTACGGTTATATCGGCGTCTGACATATGGTTATGTCGAGAAAAAAACCCAGTGGTTAGCTAGAGGATTTGTCACAAATGTTTTTTAATATGGAAAATATCAACTGAGTCTACGTTAAATGGTATTTGTTGAGACTGCTGAGACAAATGTGTTGAGTGTGTCATTAAATAAAACCGTTTCCTTCCTTCCTTTAATTTTAATGAAATATTATTTATAGGGCTCGCTGAATGTGAATGAAGCCTCTGACCCCAAGTCTCGCACTTGTGTCCGAGTGAGATTCCTCTTTGACTCAGACATCGTGTACGAGGTTGTCGCATTCGGACTGGCAGACAGAGAAAATAAGGTTAGTGTCATTCTACTTTAACATTTTAGGTTAAACATTACAGGGACATTTCTGAGTGTTCTGCAATTTTTAAGGTGTTACTACCAGACTTTTTCACGACTGTAATTACTTTTCGGCATAAAATATTTGTGTGGCTGTGGTAATATTTGTACTAGGTTAAATTTCATTTTATGTCCTAAAAAGATTTTTTCGTACGTATGAAATTATTTGAAGATAAAATCCAGTTTGAGTTTCTTACAAAATTATTAAGATGACCAGAAACACATTGAATATACAGAACAGACACTGATATTCTAAGCAAAAAAATATATTTAATATGTAAGTTTAATCGTAGAACTATTTTATTAGTCGGAAACATCTTACAATGCAGCAAACTCAGGAATGTCCCTTTAACAACAAATATTACTTAATGACCCATTGTTATAGGGTCAATCCATGTCAAATCAACAAATATTTGAGGTCGCCAACGCACTTCGGTCTCAGATTGAAATTTGTACCAAACATGCCTCAGCTATCCACACAAACAAATCTCAGGTTTGAGCTCTCTATTAGCATGGGCACTAAGGAGGTTATAACTTTCAGGGCTCTTAAGTCCATCATGTCCTGAGATAATAGGTCTTCAAATATAGCAGGAAAATTACATCGGCCATTTTTCAGCTGAATTTAACTTGTACCATAGTTAGGAAAATGTCAATTACTTCAAAGCTATTTGAAATACAGAACTCAAACCTGAGATTTGTTCATGTGGATAGCTGAGGCATGTTAGATACAAATTTCATATCTGAGACCGAAGTATGTAGGCCATTTGTTGATTTGACATGGAATAGCCCTATAGTTAATAATTATTTTATATTTTATCTTTTGAAAGTTAAATTTGTTTTCTTTAATAATGCCACAAGAACATATTGATTTATTAATCACTGGCTATTGGATGTCAAACGTTACATACATTTTACATATAGAAGCTTGATTACAATTATATTTTCAGTCATTACAGTTTGCAACCTTGACTATGATAAAGTCTTACAGTTATACTCTGTTTTCACAGATTGCGACCATGACCATCAGAAATCATTAGTTATGTTCTGTTTTTCACAGATTGTGACTTTGGCTATCATAAGTCTTTCAGTTATGTTTTGTTTTTCACAGATTGCAACCTTGGCAGGTGACATCATGTTGACCTTACTTCAAGGTCAGTTGCTGATGACAGAAGCCTTGTGGCAGGAGTTTACAAATTCTCTGCTGAAATCTCTGCCTATTCTCCAGGTTTGTATGTCACTGTACAGTAGTTATGTGTTAAATATTAACATATTGTCCAATGTGCATAGTGATTGCAGGATAAACCTCTTTGCCTCCCATTTTCGACCACAGTCGAAACATGATCAGTCTTTATAAACACAGCTGTCAACATTCACAGGAGTTATCTGTCTTGATTCTGTGAATGCTAGAACAATGCAGAATAACAATCAAACATGGTGAATGTATTTTGTTGACTGGTATTTGTATATAAGTTGTTATCGCAAAATATCGCACACAAAAAAGAAGGTATAAATTTGTGTAAACATTATTGATGACGTAACTCGCACATGGGTTCGATCTCTCACTATTTGTATAATTATTTCTTTTAAAACTGTTGAACATTATTATTTAATGAAAACTGAGTATTTGTAAAGGATGTATTCGCCAAAAATAACAGATAATACAGACTTTGAAGTAGATGATGGATGGATTACTTGTTGATTGAAAGTGAAAATAAACTGTCGTAGACAAGGATGTCATGGATCGCGATCATAGTTTTAAATATTTTTTTTGTAAATATTAATAAGTTATGTAAATTTAATTTTGGTAATCAGACTCACTAATGTGCTCTCGAAACTATGACACACATCAAAATAGTGTTAAATTAGTGGGTTTTTTACAATTTGAGGTTCTAAATTACATATTTTCACATTGGAAAGTTGGGTGGATAAGATTAAGAGTTAAGAAAAAAGTATTTTCTGAAGTACATACGATGAGTCTGGCTTATGTCATATAATGTATATATTTGGTCAGTGGCTGAAATTTTTTTTTTTAAATATCTAATCATGATATTTTTTAAATGTGTTTAGCGATTTTTTTATAAATCTTCTTTAAAAAAAAATTCAGCCAGTGCACCATGACTGGTATATCAAAGGCCATGGTATGTGCTATCTTTGTCTGTGGGATGGTGCATATAAAAGATGCTGCTAATCGGAAAGAGTAGCTCATGAAGTGGCGACAGCGGTTCATCTCTCAATATCTGTGTGGTCCTTAACCATACATGTATGTCTGACATCATATAACCGTAATTAAAAAATGTGCTGAGTATGTCGTTAAATAAAACATTTCTTTCTTTCTGTTCAAAAAATGTATCTAGTGGCTTATCATATTCCTGTTCGGTCACTTGACTGTAACTTCCTTCTTTCTCTTTCACTGTTTCTCTGTTCATCAAATCTTGGCAGTGTCCACAGTGAATGCAGAATTTTTAAATGTTATTTTCAGTCGTACACCGACACTACTACAGTTCTCGGGAAGCGAATCCGAAACCAGCTGGACCCAGTGTCAACTGTCGACAACCTGCCTCTACTTGAGAAACTGCGCGGCTGTCTGCGACTCATGTTTTCCTGTGATGTCAAGTACGACCACGTTTTGTATTACCCACATTTGGGCATTTTTAAATGGGTATAACACCTCTGGAGGTGATTAAAAACAACTGAAAAATTTACTTGTTAATACTTAATTGCGTGCCCAAATCCAGTTAACGTATAAGCATGTCAAACCTTTTTAAATATCTCTCTATACTGGCCTATTGGTGTGCCCATTGGCTATTTATCATTCCAGCCAGTGCACCATGACTGGTATATCAAAGGCTGTGGTATGTACTACCATTTTTGTGGAATAGTGCATATAAAAGATACTTTGCTGCTAATCAAAAAGAGTAGCCCATAAAGTGGCGACAGTGGGTTTCCTCGCTCAATATCTGTGTGGTCCTTAAACATATGTTTGATGCCATATATCCATAAATAAAATGTGTTGAGTTTGTCATTAAATAAAACATTTCCATCCTTCCCTCCTCTTTAAAGTGGATAACCCCTTAAAACGGGATATTTTACTTTGTCGCGTGGATGTTTCTCTCTTATTATGAATGTAGTTTAGATGAGTTGGTCTAAATATGAGGATACTAAGAATTAGGGGCGGGATGTAGTGCTTGCATGATACACGCTTGGTTTAGTATGGATCCACATTGGTGGGACTTTTGGGCTATTTTTCGATCCGGCCAGTGCACCACGACTGGTATATCAAAGGCTGTAGTAGGTGCTATTCTGTTTGTGGAATGATGCATATAAAAGATCCCTTGCTACTAATTAAGGAAAGGATATGCACGGTCGGTCTAGCATTGATTTCCGCCGGTGGGCCCATTGGGCTATTTTGCATTTCAGCCAGTGCACCATCACTGGTATGTACTATCCTGTCTGCTACTAGTAGAAACATATAGCGGCTTCCTTTCTAAGACTGTAAGAGTTACCAGATGTTTAAAATCCAGTAGCCACTGATTAATAAATACATGTGCTCTAGTGGAGTTGTTAAACAAAACAACTTTATCTTTTAACTTTATACTAAGAATTAGTTCTTGGCAGCATTCTTTTTTACTTGTTAGGGTGCGGAGTGATGCTTTGCTGCAGCTGTCCTGGTTTCTGTCAAACGAATCCAGCAGCGATAAGAAAATCCCAGTGTTTGCTGATTTGGATCTCACATCTCTCACCAACGTTTTCGTCATGGAAACGCCACGTGTTGTAGACGAGGATTTCACTCGATCAGTCTTCAAGGTAAGGGTTAAAGGAATTCAACAAAATGTATTAAGAATTATCTGTTACTTGTTTTACATTCATCTGGGTATGAACAAAACAAAGAGAACTGTGTGAATCTGCAAATATATGGAAAGTTCTGAATGTATAAAATTAATTAAAAAGAGAAAAAAGCTTAAATCCCCTTCCCTAGATTTTAATTTTTGCTTAACAGCAATATGTTTAATTCTAAGCAAACCTGTACACAGTCAACATATCTTGCAAAACAAAACCACCAAAACTGAAAAAACCCACCCAAAACCACATTGCTCTGGTTTCAATTTTAATTTTTAATTTTTATCTTTACAACAGAACTATAGTCATCCTTATTTGACTGTTTTCCTTTGATTGTGTTCTTTGTTACACAGGATAACAGTGTGAAGCAAGTGTATGAGATATTTACCTCAAAGCCAGTCGATCCGGGTGTCAAGAAATCGGCCGCCGATCAGCTTGCAATTATGATGCAAGGTACAGCAGACCAATTCATTACATCCTTCATTGTGTTTATTTTTTATTATTATTATTTTGTGTATATTGTACATGTCTAGTTTAGTGTGGATTGTATTGTTTTGTTTTGTTTTGTTTTGTATTTCATTTTATTAGTCCCCTACTGGTCAAACCGGAGGGACTATCGCTTTCATCTCATCCTTCTGTCCGTCTATCCATCTGTCCGTATGTCCGTCTGTCTGTCTGTCCCATATAGTTTTCCAGATGGTTTTTTTTTTAGAATGCCTTGAGAAGTTAAATAGCTTGATCATGTACTGTTACAGATCAAGTTTGACCTTCATAGGGATTTACTAATATTTGACAGAGTTATGGCCCTTGAACATAGGAGATATGAAAATTTGTTTCCTAGACTTTTTTCAGTAATTTTGGGTATAGCTTTATCATGTACTATTACAGATAAAGTTGGACTTTCATGGCAATTTACCCATTTTTTTATGGAGTTATGGCCCTTGAACTTACGAGATATGAAAATTTATTTTCCAGATTTTACTTTTGCAATGCCTGAAGATACTGAGATGATATTTTGTATATAGCTTTATCATGTACTGCTACAGATCAAGTTTAATGAAAATGTGTTGGGCCCTGTAGGGGAAACGTATTGCTTTAGTAGTACTCTCAGAATGCTTATTCATTCATTCATTCATTTTATTAGTTTCCGAAGTTATATACATTTTTCTGTTTTACATAAAATTCAACATGAATTTGCCCAAATTTACAAATTAAACAAGAATTTAAAAGAAATACCTAATTTAACAGTTAAAAAGATGTAATAATTAAGCTCAATGATGTTTTTACATCTTCTTGAATTACGAAATGCTGTAACAGTAAATATTTTGTTACTGTTCAGATCCTCACCTTCATGCTGTATTTCGACGGCTGGGCGGCCTTGAAACGATGTTAGAGTACATTCGACAGGGAGTCGTCAAGCACACTGACGCTGAACAACAGGTACCTTTGGTTTTACGTAGATGGCATACTGGGTTGTGATGCATTTTATTTTGGAATATTTTCTCTCAATATGTTTTTTTTCACTTTTAATTGATTACATAGGAATTTTCATGTATTTAGATTCAGCAGACATTTTGTTTGTATATGGATTGAAGGGAACTGGGTATAAACCAAGGCCCATATTTTCAAACCTACCTTAGCACTACAATATCATAAAACCATCATAAGCTATGATGTTACTATAGCATGTGTTGTAGTGATGATTTCACAATAAAATAAAAGCTTGGCTTGTGGACTAGGAGCTGGATACAAACATTGAAAAAATGATGTTTCGTTACTTACACTGACTTAGAGGCATTTACGATTTAAGTATTAAAGATTAATAACTAGATTAGTTAATAAAATAAAACTAAAATTGAAAGGTTTTTGATGTTTTTGTTTCACCTTGACAAATCAGTAAACAGGACGTAGGGTATTACTTTTCCGATGGCAACATTTAGCTCTAAGTTACGTTTTTATGTTTAGCCACGTGTCTCTCAAACTATGAGTCCTAGCTCATTACAAATTGGTTTAAAGCTGCGACAGGTTCTGTGAATGTTGATTTCATTTTTAAAAAATGTTTTTGTGTTTTTTAATGTTAATTTTTAAATTCAATTTAATTTGGTAAAAAAAATCTAGATTCATCCTGAATGTTGTACTTTTTTATTCATTGACTCAGTTTATGATACGTGATCCATTTTAATTATGTGGATTTCTTGTTTCATGTTCTTGTTCCAGCCAGTGCACCCCAACTGGTATATCAAAGGCTGACAAAGGCTGTGTGTGTTATCTTGTCAGTTGGATGGTGCATATAAAAGATTCCTTGCTTCTTATGGAAAAATGTAGTGGGTTTCCTCTCTAAGACTATATATGTCAGAATTCCTACATGTTTGACACCCAATAGCTGATGATTAATAAATCAATGTGCTCTAGTTAAACAAAACAAACTTTTAACTTTTTTTAGTTGTATCTAAATCCAATGTTTGTGTCTTTCTTCCAAGTCGATCAAGGTCAAGACAGTTATCAGATACACAGGAGAAATACTTTGCTTTATCATCGAAATGACTTTGACATTTTGCGCAAACTGCAGAAATACCACAGAGAAAGAATTCACATTTTGTTTCAGGTTTTTGTATTATTTGTGGTCATGTGTGGTGGAGTTCTCAAGAGTGTGATTGCTTAATTTTATGTAGCACAGTTCCCCAAAATTGGATTGTTTTATATGCAATGATTCTTTAGAATGTTGTGTCTTTTGTTTAGCAAGTATTTTAGAAGATAATTGGTTTGTATGAAAGGTCTTTAGAATGTAGATTCTTGCTTTGTGTTTGCATATTTTATCTTATAATTATAAATAATAGGAATTGATTGCTTTTTTCTGTATAGCGTTATTCTTTTGACTGCTCAATGTGCTATGTGGCTAAGCTTTAAAATAAAATGTGATTAGATTATTTTTAATAAAATATTTGCTAGTCTGTCAGAGAATGACTATGTCCCAATCTCCAAGTAGGAAGAAAGTACACAAATCTGTTAGCAGGTCGTTACATTCATGAGCCTCATTTAACAGTGCCACAAGTAATCATTGGGACTAAACTGACGGTTAATGCTGATGGAAAATGGCAGGTGCTTGACATAGATGGCCGCTAAAGATAAGCACATGTTGTGGTGAAAGAGACAAGTACTGGTATGTGGAGGTGGACAGCAAAATAAAGTTGAAATATACGAGAAATTGGCAGTTGAGAAGAAATGACTTAAAATTTAAAGGAAAGATGGCAACGTTGTTGATTTTTTATTTATTTTAAAAAACTGGTATGTGTGATGAGGTGTGAAGGATCATGGGATTTATCTCCCTTGTGTTCTTCCTGTCTCCCTCCCTCCTCACCTCATGGCAGGTACAAGGAGTGTGGATATAGGGTTTTTTCCACTACCCAGACAAATATCGCAATAAACATTTCTTAAATCACCAAGATGAAATGTACTGCAGTGTTGTTAAACAAACAGGGCTGAAATACAAAGCCTGTTCATTTCTTACATGCATGTAACTAGGTATATTTACAATGCTTAAACTCCTGCCTTTAAGAAAAACATGCCTCATAAATTCGGCCCACATTTGTTTTCTTTTTTTATCCTTTGAAGGAAGTACATATCTATCTCTATCTCAGTTTATGATCTGTTTATTTTAAAGGTTTAAAAATATTTCTATGAAATTCACATCAATTGTTTTTGTTTTCAGAATGCCAGTCTTGCATTGGTTCCCGCGTGTGTGTCTGCTGTACGTCACCTCGTCCACCACGATTACACACTGCGACACAACCTGGCTCACGACGCAGAGGTTTACTACTGTCTACTTAGAGGTTTGATGTCTCTCTCATTTCAACACTGTTTTTATTATACTATGTAGGGCCAGATCCCAGATATATTTGTGAAGGGGGTCTAAGTTAAAAAGGGCACATGGCCAACTCATGAAAAGTGTAATTCAAGTCAAGAGTTGTCATTAAACCAAAAACACTGAAGATGACGATTATGTTTGGAATTAGTGAATGTTTAACATCGAATACCTGATGATGTTCTATAGTGGTATTATTAAACAAAATTGAAACTCAGCTGATGATTAATTAATCAGTGTGCTCTAGTGGTGTCATTAAATAAATTACATCTTAACTGGAAACTACATTAAATTTTGGATGTAGAAAATGTTTAACATCCGATAGCTGACGTTGTACTCAAATAGTGTTGTCAGACAAAATGAACAAACTTAAAACTTTTCTCAGTATATTTACAGGTTTTCCATTATTTCTATTTCAGTCGGTTTATTGTTTCAAAAGGACGAGAAGACAAGTTATGAGGTTGCCCATGTTCTTACTCTTCTGCTCAATGACGAGGTGGCCAAGTTTGATGTTGGGTATGGATTTACCAGATGAAAAAACAAAATCCACACAAATTTATAATCCACCAAAAATTATAAAATTCTATTAAAATTTATGTTACCAAAACATTGCAATTAAAAAAAATAGAAAAATATTGGTGATTACATTCACATTTCATTTATCACAGTTACCAAGTTACCAAAACTATGTTAATTGTTAAATGTACATAAACACACAAAAAGACTTGGCACGAGTTATCCAACTTAGGAGACCTTTTTCCATTGTATTAAATATTTAAGGTAATGGGATGCTTTTTTCCTCTGTTTTAGCCCTATAGAACTGTTGGTATTGTGAGTGCAGGTAAATGGCATTTCCATGAGAGTCAAACAGGAGTCAAACATACCACGGAGAGAGCACAGCTATCCATCATGCTAACCACAATTAATATTCAGCTCATTTTATATTTATTTTGTTCTTTTTCTTTAGCAACAACATTGGTGGAAAAATCACTTTGCCTGCGATCATTGCCAAGAGGTAAGTTTATAGTTTTTAATGAATTCTTTCATGGTCCGGATTTTGTTCGCCGATCTCAATTGAAGTCTTCGGCAAAGTATCTCGACTTTACCTCCATTGCTGTTCACTTTTTCAAGTCATTAAGACATGGGCCAAAACGTAGGCCAGTGGTAAAGCGCTCGCTTGATGTGCGATCGGTTTGGGATCGATTACCATCAGTGGACCCATTGGGCTAATTTTCACTCCATCCAGTGCACCATGACTGGTATGGTACACCAAAGGTATATGCTCTCCTGTCTATGGGATTATGCATATAAAAGATCCCTTGCTGCTAATCGAAAAGAGTAGCCCATGAAGTAGCAACAGTGCATTTCCTCCCTAAGATATTCTTAATCATACATTCAGATCCATATAACTGTAAATAAAATGTGTTGAGTGTGTCTTTAATAAACCATTTCCTTCCTTCATCAAGACGTTATTAAAGCCTTGAAAGCAGGATCTTTGTCTTTGGGGGGAGGGGGTGGACATAGCCCAGTGATAAAGAGTTCGCTTGATGTGTGGTTGGTCTGGGATCGATCCTCGTCGGTGGGCCCATTGGGCTATTTCTCGTTCCAGCCAGTCCACCATAACTGGCATATCAAAGGCCGTTGTAAGTGTTATCCTGTCTGTGGGATGATGCATATAAAAGATCCCTTGCTGCTATCGAAAAGAGTAGTCCATGAAGTGGGGACAGAGGGTTTCCTCTCTCAATATATATGTGGTCCTTAACCATATGTCCGATGCCATATAACCATAAATAAAATGTGTTGAGTGTGTTGTTATATAAAACATTTCCTTACCTCAATGACTATATATAAAAATACCAACAGTTTGACATCCAATAGCCGATGATTAATAAATCAATGTGCTCTAGTGGTGTTGTTAAACAAAACTAACCTTTGTCTTTGGGTGATTTAGGATGACAGCTTTACCTGTTTTAAGGTTATTTTTGACCAAAAAAACCTCAATTGTGTGGTCTTCTACAATTGCTGAAACACCCCCAAAAAACATCCCAATAGTATCCAAATAATGGAGTACCGAGAAGTTAAGCCAGTGATCCGTTTTAAAATATTTCAATTACCAGATACCGACTGCCGTTCCGTGCCACATTACATCATGAGACAAGTCCCAACAGGGTTGCTGTCCCTCCTGAAGACAATCCATTGATGACGGGGCCGCCACTTGAAATGCTGCGAATATCGTGGAATCTTGCTTGG
>JAECMU010023291.1:0-14542 GCA_016106625.1 Dracogyra subfuscus | reverse complement strand
AATGCTGTACTAAACCAAAAAACTGTACCAAAAACATAATTAAATGTGTTGTGACTATTTTGCCTTCTGTTCTTACTTATACATAACAATAAGGTTGTTAAACATACATTTAGATCTCCAGATCATTTTATTTTCTTAAAGTTACATTGTGTGGTTTCCATATTATAACATCATGTACACATATGAAATACAAGCTCAACTGCACTTTTAAAAAACTTGTGTGTATTCGCTATGAACGGATATCGTAAAAATTATACGCTCGATCCGTTGTCAGTGCCGCCATAGCTCGGCAAAGTACAAACGACAGCCTGTTATCAATTTCAGTTAACACGTGCGTTTGCGGATTTCAAATTGTAGGGTTCGTCTCAACAAATTAAAAGAGAAATCTTGCGCTGTACGAAGAACGTTCGGTTGAGGATACGGTATTAGAGTCTTTCATTAAAACCGGTTTGATCTTGACAGCATATTATTGACAATCGTACCTTCCTGTTTCAGAATTAATATTTTATAAAGTGTTAGTAGAATTTTCAAAGTTTAGTTTGTAACACATTAATCAGGTATATATTTTTTAATAAAATATACTAAAGTAGACAATTAAAGTTTTCATTTCTTAATTTTACGTGCTAAATCGACAAATTCAAATAAATATTATTTCGTTTGGAAACGTTAGGAGGCAGGGGGTGTTTAACGACATCAAAGTTAGAAGATATTGATTTAATAATCATCCGACGCCATACAACCGTAAATAAAATGTGTTGAGTGCGTCGTTAAATAAAACATATCCTATCCTTCTTTCCATCTGCTGTTGGATGTCTAACATTTGGTAATTCGGGTGCATGTGCAGGGGGGAGGTATTGGAGGTCAAAACCCTTACTTGCCCAAGCTTGAAAAAATTGAAATGTATTTTCTGGTGGAGCATGGCCTCGTATAAACTTCACTCAACACATTCTATAACCCCAACCCCACTGAACTCACTACACACGCGCCTTGGAAACCCACTGCATTGTTTTGTTGTTGTTTTTTGTTTGTTTGGGGTTTTTTTGTGGGTTTTTTTGTAGTTTTTTTTTTAGCAAGGATACCACATACCATGGTCTTTTATATACCCTCCGATGGAGATCGATCCTAGATTGACGTCACATTTAAAAACCCTCCACCTTTTTAGGTCTAAGTAATGAATAAAAATAACATAATATTATAGTCATGGAAATGTTACGTAAATCGAACACAGTACCCTCTTCCTCTACCCCAATAGCGTTACATAATTAGTAACACCCCCTTACATGTAACGCGTATGCCAACAGCTGGCCACTGTCAAAGTTTCACGGCAAATCCCCCACCCACCGACCCATGGAAAGACATACCATACCACTATGGATATAACTATGTTTTGTAGATATGAGACGACCCCTCAATTAAGACAGTTACATTTGTTAAAAAATTGCGAAATCTCACGTGATCTCTTGTTGGAAATTTCACACTTGTGATAAGCCAATAAAAACCGAGATCGCTAGGAGCCCGTCAAAAGTGTCCCACTTTCAAAATAATGGCTATGTTGTTGACCTGGATCAGCCAGGGTAATGAAACCAATAATGAGTGCGGCGATTTATATGCACCAAACGTAATGGGATTTTCTGTTCTATATGCTTAAATAATAAAACTATTCCAGACAGTGCCGCTTTAATAATCCCTTAGTTAGCTCTCATGAAGTTTATACTAGATTTTGCCTTGGATTAAGTTGATACATTTTTTTTATTGTTAAAGCTGTATTACCTAATGTTACTAGCTTAATAAAATGTTGGATTACAGATTGTAGGAATACATCCAATATACGTATTGTATGCATCTGGATTAGAAAATAATGCAAGAAAATAAATGTTCGGATAATTTTGTCATTTAAAAGTAGCTTTTCTTCCAGTAATTAATCAAAAATAAATGAGTGAAAGATGCATGATAAATCCAGATATAACAACTATTAAAACCTCCAACTACAGTAGGCTATAAATAAAATATAATCAGGAATATTGGTAACTAGCAATGGTTTTTATGATTCATTATGAAAATCAGCATGGCCGATGGATTTGAAATTCCTACACCTGATAACTTGAAGACACCCACACCCAGCATTTCCTCCCAACACTAATGTTCAGGACAGTAAATCATTACTTCATACAGGTTCAGTCATGTTGGTGTTTCCTCCCTCAGACAGTATATTATTTAAATACTGATATTCCTTTGATGTGCCTGTTAAAGTCTTCATAATCTAGTCAATTAAGTGCATGTGTTTTAATGGAATTCTTTAAAGGGTAGAGGTACTCTGACTATCTTTGTTGTCTCTCTATATATACCTGAATAAACACACCCAACTGAAAATAAATATCTTCAGGAGTTTAATTTTAAAACATTTTGTTGTTTAATATGACATATTGCATTTGTACAAAACTGTATGCAAAATATATGCCTTTTGAGGTGTACATTATATTAGGTTGCACTGTAGATACACCAGTTTCAGTGAGGTTGTTTGTTTATGTCAGAATACACCAGACCCTGGTTGTCATAAAGACACATAGCTGGATACTTTTTGAAAAATGTATGTTATCAGTATATGTAGTACTAAACCAAATAACGTCCGGCTAGGTCAAAGTTCGAGGTGCACCCGACTTTTAATAGAGAAGTAAACACCACAATCCCTGTGATTGGTTATAAATGTGAGTGTGTTGGCTGTAAAAAATAATAGTTTCATCTGGGTAAAACAAAATTTGCTCTTGTTTTTCATCTAGTACCAATGTGTCAAGTAGCCTTGTGCTTGAAACATGTATGGATTACCTGTAAAAAAAACCCACTCGAATTTTGTGCGGAACTAGAAGAGTCATAAACGCTACCCGTTATCTCAGAACCGAGCAGCTTGATCCCTAATTTTCTCTGGTTCATTTTAAGTGTGAGGGGTGGTAGTATTTATATCCGTGGCGTTTATGTCGATTGATACGCTGCAGGTAGGAGCTTTAGCCACATATGTTACTATTGTCGTTTATGGAATTTGATTTAGTAGTATACACCCTAAACTGGATTAATTAATATATTCGTATAATATATAATAGTATTGTAGTAGGACCTCGTAATATATTAAAGGTACATGGCCCTGTTATAATATTGTCATATTGTTATCTAATAAAGAGTAAGGTTTTTTTTTAACGACGCCACTAGAGCACATTGATTTTTTATCTTGTTATCGGCTATTGGACGTCACTGTTTTTTCGAGGAAACCCGCTGTCGCCACATAGGCTACTCTTTTACGACAGGCAGCAAGGGATATTTTATTTGCGCTTCCCACAAGCAGGATATAGCACAAACCATGACCTTTGTTGAACCAGCTTGGGATCACAAGTGGTTTACACCTACCTATTGAACCTTGCGAAGCACTCACTCAGGTTTTGGAGTCGGTATCTGGATTAAAAATCCTACGCCTCGAACTGGGATCCGAACCCAGTACCTACCAGCCAGAGAACCGATGGCCTAACCACGACGCCACCGAAGCCAGTATATTGTAATCTAAACTTAGTTTGTCAATTAATATACTAAAAAGGCAAAAGTTATTGTGACACGCAAAAGACAAATATAATTGATGGTAAGTTTTTACTTGCGTGTATGAAACGTTATAACATAGGAAGAGAAATGTCCGTATGTATGGAAACCGCAATAGTCCATATTGTGGGCGCACCTGTCATATGCAAAAAGCCATATGACTAGAGGGGGTCCAGAGTGAGGCTGACACAGTCAGTAGGCAGTGTGTCCACCTTGAGCACTGGTGCACGCCTGGCACCGTTGTCTCATTGAGGCCACGAAACGCTGGTCAAAGTTCCTAGAAATGCCATTCAACATCTGAGGAAGGAGCAGCCGGAGTTCCTGCAGTGTTGTCTTGTATAATACTCAATACTTGGTGTATGTAATAACAATTATTTTAATATTGAAACAATGTTATCTGTATTTGACAAATATGTTAATAGTGTTCTTAGTTACAGAGCGGAAAGTGTTGGGTTTTCACCCTGACCCAGAAATTGAGAAGATCCATTTATAATTTTGTAAAATAATAAAAAATACTTGGGTTAAGAAAAGGCACTTGAATCGATTTTGTTTATGAATTAGGACGATTTCCATTGTGTATTATAAGAAATCTAAGCATTGTTAAACATTGGCTAAAACTACATACTACTAATAACTCTATATTAAAAGCTATATATGAGGAAATGGAGCAATATGGAAATAATATATGGACCTATATATTGAACTTAACACATGTTGATGACAGTATTTATAAGGCTATGTGATGTGTTTAAGCAGCAATTTTATAGCAGAATAATGGCAACACCAAAAGGAAATTTATATCAATATTTGGTAAATGAATTTAGCTTACAGAATTACCTTAAAAAAACATTAGACATTTGTCATTTAAAAGAAATAGCTAAAATTAGAATGTGTGCCCATACGGTAAATATAGAATTGGGTAGATACAAAAACACTGACAGATCTCAAAGAATATACACACTTTGTTTTACAAATTAAATAGAAGACGAGTATCACTTTATTCTCCAATGTCCAAGATTTAATAATATAAGAACCAAATTTATAAATCATTATTACCAAAGACATCCAAGCGTTTTTAAACTTATTCAACTTCTAAGTAATGGTAATATTAAAGAACTTAATAACCTGGGGAATATTTAGTTTGAGCAAATAATCTGAGAAATAAATTATTGGAATAAATTGTTTTATGTTGTACAATACAGAACCTGCACCTGGGCCTGTGCTTATAAAACTTAAAGTATATACTTTAACGTAATGCTATTTGAATGACGTTGCCATGACGTTAAAGTCTGGACTTTTATTAAAATCTAGACTTTAAGGTTTATAAGCACGGGGCATGGTAGCACAAACGTATACTTTACCTCTGGTACATGCCCAATGATGACATATAGCCAACTAATATATTAATCAGTAAAACTGATATGTTGAATTATATATGTATAATGCTTATAAGTTGTAAAAAGTAATAAAGAATTTAGAATTTTTTAATTTAGAATTTTTGGCGATGGGTTGTCACGGGTGGTCGGCCGCTACGTGGACGGTCCCTGACCTGGTTGTTTTGTTGATATCGTTGCCATAAATGTCATAAGGTGTCTTTGTGGACGTTGAATTGACGTGCGACGTTACGCTGCGAGGTCCCAGATTCAAACATCCGTATGACTCGGCATCTGTAATTTTAACTGAGGCGTGGCATGATGAAATTGCACCAAACAGGTCACTAATGGTATTTGTCTTACGTCTGGACTTCTGAAGGATGCACAGAGAGGCAATAATTTGCAACTGCATGTCTGTCCTTTTATGGTGAACACTGGACAGGATTTCTCCAGAATATTCCATGTTTGGTTTGCACAAAGCCTGCAATCGCTGCAACAACTGCTGGTTGCAATTCTTCAAGCTGTTTCATGAACATTTTTTCTGGTTTACATCCGTACATCCATTCGCAAATGTATTACTCCAGCAGACAATCCATGTCACAATAACCTTTGCCTTTTAGTATATATTAAACGTATGTGGTCATATTACAATTGGGTGATATTTCTATCTAAACTTAGTTTGTTTGTTAATATATCAAAGGTATGTGGCCCTGTTACAACTGTGTGGTATTTCTGTCTAAACTTAATTTGTTAATGTATTCGATAGGTGTACTATTTAATGTAAACTTAGTTTAAATTAATGTAACGTGTATTATTTAAACACTGTTTGATATTTCTATCTAAAATTTGGTTTGTTAATCAACATTGGCTTTACCAAATTTAAAGTTGATTTTCCCAAGATTATATGTTGATCTTGTCAAGATTAAAGTTGATTTTTCCAACATTAAAGTTAATTTTTCCAAGATTATATGTAGGCAAATAAAATTTATTGCGTTTTGTGGCACTAATACAATAATAAATACTGTATTTTAGAATTAAAAGCACATCTTGATATAAACGATCTTTGGTGAATTTTAAACCCAAATAGACACCAGCATACCTGAAGATTAAAAAAAATCACAGCAAACATAGTAGACTAGATTATGTTTTAGTATCTGAAAATATTCTTGCAATGGTGAAAACATGTAATATTGGTATTAGCTACAGGTTCGATCATTCCATTATCTCTCTAAAAATAAAACGTGGTCCAGGTTATTGGAAATGTAATTCAAGTCTGCTTTATGACTGGTCAAAAATACTAGATGGACAAGACATGACCTTCTCGATCAACGACCAACTTCTGTTTGAAATTTTAAAGATAAAAATTAGAAGTTTAAGTATACCATATGCAATTAAATGAAAATCTGAAAGAATAAACCACGAAAAATATCTAGAAAAAGAAATATTAAAATTGGAATCAGTATCTGGTTTGTTATCGGATAATAACGTTGAACTGTTACAGGACAAACAACTAGAATTAGAAAATGTGTCTATTGAGAAAATAAAAGGCATTATTTTCAGGTATAAAACGTGGGCGGGGTTATTGAAAATTTAATTCAAGTCTGCTTTATCATTATGATAGCGAATATTTTTTAAAGCGGTGATGGGGATACGGTCAGTCTAATGGTCGAAGTACGTGCGTGTGTGTGCGTGCGTCCATGTGTGTGTGAATACATGGGGTGTGTCTACCAGAAAGAAAACAGGTTAAGTTTAGGATTAGGGTTAAGACAATCATACAGTAATGATAAAAGTCATTGATTTTGTCAAGAGGTTAACTTAAAATAATAAAATCTGAAAAATATTTGGGTATGGCGCCATACCCATTTTACCCTCAGGCAGAAACTTTGACACCCCCCTGCCCCCAAAGAAAATACCAGTAAGAACACACATCTACCACCAAATAAACAATAGCCTACGAAACAAGCCCCCACTCACCAGCACACACACACGACCAAAAATATAACTCAAGACGAACACGCATATTAAAACAAAAACCCAAAACGTTTTATTTATGTACACATACCAGTGGCGTAGGAAGATTGCAAAAAGGGGGTGGGACATACACACAGGAAAAGAGATATACAGTGCTGTAACAGTGGCATTAAACACATTTGTATTATATTTTTAGGCTTTCTTTTATTTTCAATTTCAATTCTTTATGCCGTTTTTAGGCCATAGCCCATTTACAGACAACAAAAGGTGACATTTGAAGGACCCGTTGTTCAACAATTCATATAGCAACCTAAATATTATTTTAACTGCGTTTGCGTTTAGATTTTAGGAAGAATAACAATATTTGTATTTTCTAACAATTCTTTTTTTTTTTTGCTGTACATTATCTCATATAGGTCTACAAATTAACTTATATCCCAATATTATAGTTTTAATTCATATACTTTATTCTCATATTTATTATTTTTCTTTATTACTATACCCCACCCTCACCCACATACACACTCTATATCAACATGTAGTCAGCTTATTATTGTTGAAAAACTGGACCTTTGTGCAGATGACATTATTCCAAAATACCACTATATGAACATCATAGTTGTAATCTTCTATGCTTTACATTACACACCAGATCTGTAACTTTCACCAATTCTTTCCTGTCTTAAATGCAATGCTTTAGCTAAATAAATACCTAAACATTTTACTATATTTTCATTTCTTATAGACACTAATTCATTAAAAGTATACAAGAATCCATTTGTCAAGAACGTTCTAGGTATATATATTTCTCTTAAAGTTTCATATAGTGGACAATTTATAATAAAATGGAATTCGTTTTCTACTTGTCTTTTATTTCATAATTTACAAATCCTATCCCTTTTATTTAAACCTATATTTCTACCTTCGTCCACCACTGGACCCACTCCTCCCATTCTAATCAGTGCTATATCCTTTTTATACATGTCATGTGCAGAAGATATAAGATGTAATTAAGGTTCTAGATTTAATTTATACTTACAATGTATATCATACCTACTACCAGAATTAATGTTCGTAATCCAGTGTTGTGCTTGAATATATTTTACTCTTTGTTTGAATGTAGCTAACAATAATGACTTATCCCCCAACATCTTGAGAGATCCACACATATCCAAAATCAAAAGAAAATATAATTTTCTTTATAGCAATAGCCTACGTATATCTTCCTGCATTATCTAAAGAATATAACATGTTGTAAGTTTTATGTGGATATCTGAAAGTTTGCATTTGCAACAATTTTATCCAATATTGCATACACCTAATGAGACTGTTATGGTATATCAAATATCCTCCACATTCCCATAGTGCCATGAAATTTGGTACATATTTACTTACATTTTCTTTTTACGAAACCCCATGTGAGAAGACAGAATGGCCTGACTACCATTGATGCATATTTTCAACGTTCTATAAAAATTGACTTTTCTTAAATCATTATTATGTTCCTACGAAAGTATCATCGAAAATTATGCGCATGCTTGCTCCCGAAACTGTTTTCATTAGCGAGTTAACGGTATTGTTAGGTGACGGCGTGGACGTTCATTTCTGTATCGTTAGTTTCAGTATTAAAGGGACACACCCTAGTTTCAACCCATACAAATTAACACTAACTTTAGTTAATCCACAAACCTGTAACTCGTTTGGATAAAGTTACAATGGAGTGAAACATGAGTCTGTGACTTTGAAATGGTGAAATGCCCTCTAAAAATAGACTAAAACTCGACTCCATTACTGTTACTTCTCAGAGAAACGTGCTTTTTTAAAATATGAGATATGCATTTTGTTATATTAACAAAACCAGGATGACAAAAACACGTCGAATGTACGAAAATTAATCATTTAAACCATAAAATCTGAAGTAAAGTATGATTTCAGTTATCTAAAACAGCTATAATTGTCAGAAAGATGCCTTAGTGTTTAAAAACAAGGGTATGTCCCATTAACTACTGCATAGGTCGTAGTTAATAATACAGCTAGTGATATAAAAAAGTAGCTAGTAATTTAGTCAAATTAGTGTACACTTCCGTTGATACACAGTGATATATGCCAAACACATCCATATTAGTTGGATGTCAAAAAGTTATTAAGATGCCCTTTTAACGAGTCAATCATCAACGAGCTCCTTTTTCTCGGGTCTCCATTTGACATGGTCTTAAGTATTTCTGTTAAGCACAAAACATATTGCACATTTCCTTTTTAGTAAAAGGAGATTGTGCACAATCCCACAAACAGTAATAAAAATAGGAAACTTTATTAACGTCAAAAAATAAAAGAACAAGTTGACGACCATTTCTCGATTCAGTAGTAACAAAGAGCCGTTGTTGTAAGCGACTGGAGCGTAAACGCGCTGGAAGTAATTTAGTAGATTTCATGCCGCTTATCGCACATGCAAATCAAGAGCAGATAAGTATGTTTATAATAGAGGTTACAGCCAGCCCTCGTTAGCAACATCGTATATAAACACCATCTAGTTCAGTATTCTTTTAAAATGTAACAACTGCTATCCAAAGCCAGCTATAATTATCCATGGAGTTATGGCATATTTTACATAATAAGGAATTTGACAAGGTGAAACATTAACGTGTTTGTGATCGAGATGTATAGATTTGTTTTGGTGTACGACTAACGGGGTTGTCAATGTATAACATGTTTCTGTTACTAAAATAAATTAATGTATAAGTTTATTATCATTTCAGTACATGTTTTTTTTTTAAAATTAATTTTATAACTTATTTTCATTTTCTTCTTCTGTTTACCGTACGTCACAAAGAACGGTCAAGCGTTATCGTCACACGAGATCGGAAATCGTTTTAACACTGCGGTTATTCGGAAGATGCCCGTCACGTGACTTAAAAATAATACGACACGCCTCTGCTAGCCATTATTTTTCTCTGAATATAATTCAATTATTTTTACAATATATCAATAACATGTGGGCTATGGTGCTTATGTACATGGTTCAATAACGTACTTTTAGGTACACATCAAATTTATATTTTGTCAGATGATACTTTGTTGGGTTATTACTTAGGTCAACCATCTGTAACTGGGTGTCTTTAACATATGTTGGATGGTACATTAGCCAGGTTTCGTTTTCCAAAATGTCCATTTATAATTCATATTTAGGGAAATAATGCCCACTAAATCCATGAATTAATGCCTTTATGGCCTACTATGACAACACTAGGTTGTCTCCAGTCTAGGGGAGAGAGAGAGAGAGAGAGAAAGGAGGCGGATATAAACAGGCATAAATGGATAAAACACAAAGAATGAGAATAGCTTACGTGAAATTAAGTGATTTCGCCATTTCCTTCAGCAAATCGATACAAAAACCATCATATTTTACAGTCCCATTAATTTCACTCTTGTTTACAAAAGGAGGCCACTGAAATAAAAACAAAAAAACATTTCACCTTAATTATTGGAATATGACATGTACCCTTCCCAAGAAACCTTCAAACCCATATTACAAACGAAGATAATTCCTCAATCGTTCAGGATAATAACATACGAAACCTGGGTCGCCAGTTTACTCTACATTTCAATGGCATGTCGTCGTCAACATCGTTTGAACTTAACTGATTGTCACAAGAAATAATACTTTTGAAGCTACCCGTTACAAAATATACACGATAAGGTCATGGTGAACCGTGCGATTTGCTGCTAAGTTGGAAATTAATTATTCTTTTTTTTTCGCATGTCTTATCATCTCTGACTGTAATGCAATGAAATGAGAACGTTGTGTTAATTGTTCAATAGCTGCATCCCTTAATGACACCACTCTAGTAAGTGATAACAAACATTCTTTGAGCTGTTGTGTGGTCGTGTTTTCTGCACTGCAATTTTTGCTTTAAGTAAAATTTCATTTATGTTCGATTCGTTGTATACACACTAATTTACATTGAAGTTCACAAATTTGGTACAAAATATTTGGTTACTTATAACAGTTAATTCGTTATACATAGTTCATGCTATACATCAACATTTATTAATAGTAATTTGTAGTAAGGGTGTTCGTTCAAAGTGTATTTTACTGTATATATTTATAACAAATATTGTGTAACACAAATATTATATAAAACACTACTACTAACAGTTCAGTATATAAAATAAAATTTTATTTGCGGCTATAGATCTACACTTTACGACAACTAGATTTGTCCAAAGATGCTTAATTGTTTGCTTTCAAATCTCGATTAACCGAACACATTAAATCCACGACTTTCATAGGTAAAACTATATTTTTCACACATCACGATTCAATCGTAAATCAAATCATGAATTCTACAGAAAGTTATACTTTACACTCAACGACAAAATGTTGTGTCTTCGTTAATTAGTTTCATAGTTGATCAGTTGTTGTTATAGTATGCCTGTGCAATAAATACATGTTTACATTAGATAAATATGCCTTGTCATTTCTACTGCCATTGTTGGTCACTGTACACGAATCTGAAGGAATATTTTTGTCTACGACCACATTTTATATCCTGAACTTTAATTTATTAAAAATGGCAACCAAAATGTCATCTCATTTTGTGTATTTTGTAGCTTTTAGATCCTACACCCGTATATATGGGGCTTCTGGATAACAGAACACGAAAAATACACTTTTAAATAACATTTACTTCATATGGAGGTCTTTCCTGCCTTTTTACACTAAACATATCACATTTTCTAAAAAATATCGTGGAATTTTACTATTATATTAGCAGCTTGAGTCAACAATTTGTAAATGGGACATAGGACATATTTCATACCAAACATTATATACATATACTGTACTCTGCACCCTCGAATGGTATATCAAAGGCCGTGGTATGTGCTATCCTATATATGGGATGGTGCAAGATCCATTGATGCTAATTGAAAAGAGTAGCCCATGAAGTGGCGACAGCCGGTTTCTCCCTCAATATCTGTGTGGTCCTTAACCGTATTTCCGACGCCATATAACCATAAATAAAGTGTGTTGAGTGCGTCGTTAAATAAAATATTTCCTTCATTCGTTTCAGTTATTAATTAAGAATTAGTTTTTAGTTGTCTTGCTGCATAGAACAGTACAATATGACATGAAACAGAAATCCATGTGGCATAACATTGACCAATCGCAATATAATATAATATAATACAATTTTAATAACACCTAAGCACGAATGACCAATCGGAAGTTATATGCTATAACAATAAGCTTCTAAAGCACTATGTTGAGACTGACAAAGTTTATGGTATAAACCAAAACTACTATTACTACTACTACTATTACTACTACTTCTGCTACTGCTGCTGCTACTACTACTACTGCTGCTACTACTACTACTAATTCTGATGATGATAACTAATATTCACTTACAATATTTGTTGAAACTTTGAATTTTCTATGGTTGAGACCATACATGGTGTTTGGGAAAATATCACTGTATGTTGTAACGTGGCCAGAGCGATTCACGTACCCCACGGAATTGAGCTGTCTGGAACGACCCGGTTTATAATACAAAGTTTTGATATCACTTCTCCAGCAAAAGGTCTGCGACTGTAATATCTGCAAATCAGACTATTATAATAAATCGTCATCTCAACTTTGCTAAAAAATAATAATATAAACACAGCATAATGGAAACAAAGGATATATATGCCACTAGTCATCGGAAATTGCACCACTGACATAATTTTGGGAAGTGGTGTCATAGAATAACGTGGCTTTCCAAGTCTCAAGCATATCAACGAGCAATCGGACAATATATCTATATTTTCTTCTTCAATAACAATAATATATTTAGGAGAAAACTAACAACCGTATTTTTCGATATAAAACATTGGTTTCTAAAACAAATTTATTTATATTTTTACAACAAACTACTACTAACAGGTAACTGTATTTAAAAAACAAACAAACAAAAAACTACATTTTTATAATCTATAAAAATCACCTTAAATGAGTTAAATGATAGACATAATTGTTTGGAAGGCCTAGTGATATATATATGAAAATTATGTTTATTTTAGATTCTTCGAAGTACAAAGCAAGCGTTGTTCGCGTGATGGCGGCTCTGCTCCGTCCTATGCTCTGGATGCTGTAGGTGAAATGGACAGTAATTTGCAGGGTGAGTTTCAGGCCATTAAGGATTAAACTGCCATCGGATTAAAAACTTAATTACAGTGTGTGTGTGTGTGTGTGTGTGTGTGTGTGTGCACGTGTGTGTGTGTGTGTGTGTGTGTGTGTATGCGTGTGTGTGTGTGGTAGCCTTGGGGTTTTTCTTTTTCAGGCAATGCTGTTTTTTAAACATAAAATTTGTTAGATATGGTATTATAACTTGACGATTGTTACGGTTCACGATTACAGTGACAACCAGTACTATAGTTTATTGCATTTTCATCGTGCTTCTGTTTGTTTCGCACATGATGCTGACATATTAAAGTATGGTATACATATTTAAGAAAGAATTATTGTATAGGCCTAGTTACAGTAATCTGCGATATCAACGTCATGCTTCGTTTCCAGGTCGGTATGATATGCAATACATCTCTACACTGCTACTTTACAAAATGTATATATATTGTAATTACACATATTTCTAGAATGTAACACGCAACACTTGACTTGTCACCGATTTTAACAAACTGGATTATTAACAGTTTTGAGATTCCATTTAAAAACCAACCACATCCGTTAAATTTTCCAAATCCAATATTTACACAAGCAAATTTTATTAACAGACAGCGAAATTCAACGTTTAGTGAATACCGGTGCTATATAGTTTTATATTTGTACTCCGAAGTTATGTTTCATGTTTAGGTTGTGTATCCTAAAACACCTCAAAACATTATATTTGATTTATACTTTATTTAAAAGTTTAAACTGTGAAGCAACCTCAATCAGAAATGATAACATTAGAACAGTGTACATTATTATTACGTGACGATTATTTTCTGGATATTACATGTTCCTGTACATAAAGAATACAGATAATACAGAGAGACTTTATATCAAGTAGTCTATATTATTTTGTTAAATGTTTCAGACTCGTTATATGTTATCTCGGGTCACTGGGTGTGAAGTTAGTATTGTATGCGGACAACTCGTAATTGATGGCATCTAAAGCATTGAATACTGACCATAGTGATTTGTTGGTTCACACATTGTAGGATTTAGGTATTGACATTAATGATAAAAACAGTCCTCATACAAGTGTGTTGGATTATTATTAGTAAACTATCCAGACATATCTACTTAGCAAACGGGTTGTAACAGATAAAAACAGAGATATACGTCAAGAAACATTTCGAAAATGTATATCTGCGATATTTCTAGCAAACTTTGTGGAAAGTGGAAACTTTTCTTACGTCAAGAATCGCATGGGACTCCGTGTTAACTACAAATAAAGAAACATCAGAAGGACTTGAATGGTGATTACAATCAGTTGATATATTTAATTAAAAACAAATATGGCCACACGTTTAAATGTATCTGACCGCTTTCATGCCTTATATTATAAATAATCAGTACAAGTCAATCGGTCAATATATTGTCAGACAATTCGTCCATTTTCATATATTAAATG
>JAECMU010023285.1:0-18937 GCA_016106625.1 Dracogyra subfuscus | reverse complement strand
GGTCCTTTTTAAATATTATTACAAGCGGGAACCTCTCTAAAATGAATACCTCTTAAAACCAAATATTATATCTGGTTCACTGGATGTCCGGTCTACAAGGGTTCACTGGTTACAGTCAAACTTGTCCTAGTGGCCCCTTGTAACCAGTGGTCAACTGCCTTAAGCGGCAACTTTTTCCCTCAAAAACTATTTATTAAGTAAATGTGATTGTAGTAAGCGGTCACTTGTCGAATGCGACCGTCGGCCACCTTAATCGGATCCCAAATCGCTATAATATCAGAATTAAGCAACCACAGGAAATGTTTGTCTTTGATAAAAGTGACATTTTAACAACAGCGACAATGTGCAGCGAATAGCCTACCTTCACACCATCAGGAATACTAGGACCCATCCATTCCCTACATGTCTACTGTGTACCAATTATGAAACTAGAACTCTAGTGAGCATATAATTGCGACTGGGCAGGCTACGCTTGACACTGGTAGATTCATTTACCATGACAATAGACCGCAAGAAGTAGGAATTAAATAATTCAATGGACAAACTTGTCGAGACAGGTTAATTACATTGTAAAAACATTTCAATTGCTTTTTTTCTGAAGGAGTAAAATTTGATTTATAGTCAACTGTGAAGCATATATCCGTTAATTATCAGCAAGAGAGACGGTAAAATAAGAAACAACAACAAATGGTTTATGGGCTATATATATGGCAACCTGTAATTAGCAGTCACCTCTATTAAGCGGCTACTTGTATTTACTCCCTTAAGACAAGTTTGACTGTATATTAATTTAATTAAGATAATTGTACTTGCTTTTCTACCATTACTTCTGTTTATTGTTTATTTATGAAAATGGTTCCTCAATTTCAGAAAATGTTGCTCTGAATAAGGCAACTACACAATCGCCAGACTGTGTTGGTTATGAAAGTGCATCTTATTTGGCTGTAGATGGTAACACTACAACCGAATTTGGAGAAAGCAAACCATACGCGTGCACGTGCGCAAGAGGAACACCTTCCACATCCTGGAGTGTTGATCTAGGAAAACCGTATCCACTTCACAACATAAGAATATTCCACAGGAATACTTGTAAGTCGTCTTAAAAATGTGTTTCATTTAACTTCATATTTGATTTTATTTCCAATTAAGGTTTAAGCATGCGGTCCTGGACATATGTCTTAGATATCTGATCTGACAGTGAATATCAGCGTACACAACAGTAATGCACACATTCCATAGATCCACACTATAGTTGTAAGTAACGCTACTAATTGTGTATACAATTTACATTGCATAAGGTTTCATTAAAAATTATATTGATGCACATGGGGCGGAATATAGCCCAGTGATAGCCAGTAACTCACATTAATTGTTACACATGTATTAAATATATACTCCATGTTCATTATTATACATGTATTCTAAACTGCCCATATGCCCATCATTTAGACAACACATTCCGTTTTATATCTATTGTAATGAATGTTCAAGTGTAGATCATACATACTGTCATAATTGTGGGATGCAGTATTACATATATTAACAATGAATAGTAATGAATGTGAAATCTAGATAACAAGCATTATGGATGTGCTACTGAAGCAATACATGTACCCAACAATTGTTTTGTATATTTTAAGATCTAGGGCCATAAAATGGGTAAATCACCATGCAACGTGATTTGTAACAGAATATGACAAAGTTGTACAGAAAATTTCTCAGTATCTCCTGATTGCCATAAATGTCAAAATTGATCATTAATAGTACATTCCAAAGCTATACACAACATTTTATCTCGATATATTGAGGCATTGCAAAAACAAAGATTGGAAAACTAATTTGTGATTCACCAAAATTCAAGGGCTATACCTTTGTCAAAAGTAGATAAATCGTCATGAAAGTAAAATTTTGATTTGTAAAGCTATACACACAATTTCAGCTGAATATAAGAAATTACCTCCTCCCTCCCCTCAAACACCCCCACACAAACATATTTTCGCATCTCCTAAGTTCATCTTAAATAACTGTCAAAAATGGGTAAATCGTTATGAAGGTCAAACTTGATCTGTAGTAGTATATGATAAAGCTATATAGAAAATGTCACCTCAATATCTTGAGGCATTGCGTAATGTCCGTGTTTCCTAAGTTAAGGTCAATATTTCAGTAAGAAATAGTGTGTATCGTCAAGAAAGTCAAACTTGGTCTGTAATGGTACACTCTAAAGTTATACTCAAATCCAGCTCCGTATGTTGAGTTATTTGGGAGAAACGTCCGGCAAACAAATGCTGTATCCCCTATGATCAAGGACCATAATTCGGTCAAAATGTGTAAATCGTCAAAAAAGTCAAACTTCATCTGTACTAGTGTATGACAAATAGAGGATAATAGACGAGTAACACTATTTATTACTTCAGCAGGCACTCATAATTGGGAAAATAAAAATCACAATTTGACGTCATCACGATTTGGCAAATTAAGTCTAGTTGTTTGGCATATGTGGCTGGTGCCTTTGTACATACTTACCGACCTTTGTTCATTTTTACCTACCGTTATCTCGTCTTGGTTTTAGAGAAGCCATTGTACTCGGGAAGAAAATTGCTGATCGTGTAATTGAAACGTGAAACATATTGTGAGATATCGTAACACATTACTACATTTGATTACACAATGCTATATATATATTTACCGTTGAATGAACTTTAAAGTTTAGATGCATTAGTTAATTTGCATGCATTAGATAACATTTGTGTCGGACGTTCCAATTTTTTAAACAACAACAAAAAACAAACAAAAACAAACAAAAATACACCAAAAAAGTGACAAGTGTATACATTTGTGATGATGTTAGTTGTAATTTAAATTATGTTGTACTTAAGTGGATTGTAGTTGATAAACTATATAAAAAGCGCAAATAATAATAATAATAATAATAATAATAATAATAATAATAAAATCGCATTGTTTGTATTACATTATTGTACAAGTAGTTTGGTTATATCTGCAGATGTTTACTAATTGTTTACGTGTTATACAGTTTAAAATCAATGTTAATGCAAATACAACACATAAATAGTCTTGATTAAGGTACATGCATACAATCGCTGGGGGCTTAGTTATCCGCTCCCCTATGTACATTTAATTATTACGAATCACACCCATGTACGGACGTACATCAATCGCCCATGTTAAAAAGTGTATTGGATATAATTACGAGCTCGGATTGCATTAACATTAATATATTTTAAAAGTCTACTTTCTAAGAGTCTATAATACATTTGGGTGTATGTTGTCAGCTTTCCCTTTCCCGCTGTAGTCTCTTCGTAAGCAATGTCCGAACCCCCTCCCACAGGAGTTGTCCTTTTCAGGGTATGTGTCTCCCGGGCAGGCAAAGGTGCATAGAAAAACCCATGGGCCCGCTAATATTAAAGTGCTGTTCCAGACCATACACTAAAATTTCAAATTCCACATTTAAATGCCTTCTTAATTCATTGCAATAATATTTTACACCGATTTGTAAATCAATAGTTGCAAAAATGTCCCATAAATGTATTAAATACATCACTCCAGTAGAACACTGCCGGAAACGACCGAGTAAAATCCTCGGTAAAAACATTTGCCTGTAAATAGTCGTGCCGTCATGACGGGAACGCGCTTCACAAAAAACCTACCACGACATAACTTTCAGCGCATGCGAAAGTGGGACCGACAGCGACTGCCAAGCTCAATTATCATGCGATTCTTCTTTCGATGATGAATAGTGTACTAATGACAAATGGACTAATATTTGTGCAACACAATAAATAGTGCCTTATCAGTTTGGACCTGGAACATCTTCCGACGAACCACCGGCCTGACAGATGACGATGAAAATGGTGATGGAAACAGCTTACCACTAATTTACAACTTTTATTCTTGTTCTGTTCTTTAGCTATTCGTGCGAATTATTTTGCTACACTGTATGTTCTAATACCTGTGATGTAGTAGAAAAGACGATACATAACACTTAAATTCTATGAGTCAAGTGGACCCGAAATCGGTAATTTTAAGAAATAAACAAAAACTACATTTAGTCCGTCCCATCCCTCTATAAAGATGTTGTTGGGTGTGTGTGTTTTTTTTGTGAATAATTTTAATTTGGATTGACGTAAACAAAACAAAATTTAAAAAAAGAGAGAAGAAAACGTGTTTTGGAAAACAATAATTTCTTTTTACTATTTTTGTGTGCAGTTTTGAAAACAGCCGGCTCAGATATAAATAACTTATAGTACATTCCATAGTATGAAAAAAGGTGTTGTAGGAAGGTATAGTAACATTAATTTAATGTATTTATAGTCTGTCTCACAGGAAACGCCTTTTTTCAAACTATGGAATTTACAAGTTATTTATTTCTGAGCCGATTGTTTTCCAAGTTGAATACACATTTTTTTTTTTTTTTAGTTTTGTTTTGTTTTTGTTTGTTAGGCAACAACAACAACACATGTATGATGGGACGGACTAGGCTATAGATACTTATTTGTCTGAACTTTATTGTTAATGAAAATGTTCTCGAACTGTAAAGAAAAACCTCACAAATGAACGAGATGCAAACAACAACAAATCGGATCTGGTTGATTGCACGAACCGTGCATAAGAAAACAAAACTGACCGGAGTTGAAAGCATAACGCAGTTTGGGACGTTGAAGGAAAAACTTCCGAACGTCCCAGCATGTATGCTAATACATGTACTATCATTAACACTAAATGGATTGAATGCTTGAACGTTCGGAAGTCTTGCCGAAAAGTTGTTGGTACGGCATCTTTTTTAAAAGCCATGTCACATGGTATTCCCATATCTCGCCGACAAGCCAGTTCGGACGAATCGAAACAAATGTCTGTTATCGCTACGGTCTCTAGCATTTTCTTCCTGACCAGTCTTTCCACGTTGTTTTAATCAAATTCACACACAGTTTTCTCACAACAACATTACTAGAAAACGCGTGAAGACTAAATTTATCGGGTATTGTATTGCTACAGTCGCCAACAGCACGCCGTTTGACCATAATAAACACACTAGAAGCCATGAACAATGGCGCCGACTATCGAAATGGGTTCCCGTCGTGACGTCACGGATCAAATTTTACGGAAATTCTCGAAACGAATTCAGCTGGTTCTGTTTTTTAGGGGAATATTTTCAAATGGAAAATATACAGGTATATAAAACATTTTTAATTTTTAAAATAATTGTCTAATCATATTAAATAATATGTTGATTGATATAGCACGATACATCATACATCTGGAAAAGCACTTTAATAAAAGTGTTATAGCTGTTAAGGTTATATAGAAACGTTAATTGTGGTCTGTGGTCACAGGGCAGATTTGGTGGTGGTTCAGTTAGGATGTGGAGTGGCATCACTATGACTGACATAACACCAAAACATTGTTCAAGGGAGGGTCACTCGGCAGTACTACCAGGATTGCATACTCGCTGTGCTGGTCGACGCTTTGGAGTTTTAACGTGAACTGTTGGTTGTAATTTTCCCCAGTTCCTTCATTATCATCATGCATCTATTCCTAGACAGTGATACCTTTTGATATGTTTAATTGGCTGTTATGTCCTATATTTCCCTACATTTTATGAAGAGTATTCTCATTATTAGCTATACTGTAAAGTATATGTAGTCCATAGGTCAGAGTCGAAATTGTTATCACCTGATCGGGCAAAGTTTCAAGGTGTGCTTTGTAATATCCCTATAGTTGTAGTTAATTAATTAGTATAATATACCTTTATAGGGAGTATCTATTTCGTGGATATCACCATATAAACACAGTGAGACGAGGACAAATTAGTGTACAATGTTTTGGGGTAGAGATAACAAAATGTTTAATAATGTTGCAACCATACAACGTATTAAACATGTCTACAACCTACCTCTATGTTATATCATCTATGCATATTGGTGTAATAATAAAGTCACCCTAGGTCAGAAGTTACGCAATTTTGTTGATTTTTAAAAATCTGACACCTTGTTATTAATACTGCTTCCCTGTGTAGTTATATAATTCACAATATTACTAGATACATGTTTTTTTTATGTATATGTAAAATAAAAGAAATATATAGACAACTTATTGAGGGACAATGCCACAATATTTATCGTGATCGTTCCATCGTTTGATTTTGTATTATTATGTTCTCATTAAAAAAGTGGAAAATGTGTTTCGATTGCCTTAGTTTTCAACTTTTAATAGGGACCACTTGTTCATGGTACATTATGGTGGCAATTGTGGATTTCCAATATGGCTGAAATATGTTGGGTATTAGTACCAATATATCGGAATCCGTGCCACCTATACTGGCAAGTATGGGGCCTAGCATTAAGTTGTGAGGTAATTAATGCAGTTGTATCAATAATCAAAATATTACTATATGGATTTTGATTGTTATATAAATAACGAAAAAGTGCAGCATCATTTGTGAATATTTCCATATTTATACTTTGGTATAATTCTGATCATGCACTAAACTTATATGTTGAATAATTTACTATGAACTGATCTATTTATATGCCCACCTAGTGTCACATCCACTCAGTCTCTTGTAACCATACCAAAAGTTAGGGTATTCCAATATATCGGCACCAGTGATTTAACTTTGTTGTATAAGATGTCATACGTACAATAGTGCCTACTTCCTTGAATACTTTATTATACTAATATCTTCTAAATTGGTTGATGCTACTCATACAACATCGTAATTTGGAATGTTCTATGTCATATGAAACAAATGCACGGTCTTGTTTTGTCGTGGTCATTCACTACCAAGATTGAAGACTGCCATTAAATAAAGTATCGTTATATCTGGTGTCAGTGTTATTCTTCAACAACCCAAACGTTCAGTGCCACAATGTGACCATGAGAAAGCTGACACTAGACGTTTAATCCATGTGCCTTCCTTAGAAATGGATAATGCACTGTATAAGGATGTTACATAGATTAGCTTGATTGTGAATTGCATTTTATAGTTCACTGCACATGAAATGCATTTCCTTTGAATATTTTACTTCTCACAAACGCACAGTTCAGTACGCTCCGATGGGCATTTGTGTATTCACATCTAGTTCTACATACTCTCAGACTCTTGCAAGCATGCTTAACCAATTCGCTGCAGGTTCTAGTCTGATAGGTAGTATTCCACCCAAGAACTAGGCATTGGCTGTATCAATAAAAAACCAAAACAAAACATCCCTCTGGCGTGCGTGCATTTTGTTCATGTTGTTCATAGCACCCCGCATTCCATCGTGGTAGGCAGCACTGCAGTATGTCATCATGGGTGGGTGAATTGGTTTCCATTGTCTCCGTCTTTATATTCGTCTTCTGACAGTACAACACTCTCTTTGTTTCGCCCACATATTCCAGGTCATTAGTCTTAGCATAGGTGTTTCATATAAACACTCAGTATCTCTAATGTTATTTTAGTCCATTTATGTCCACTATAACTATTTTACTAAGATATGTCAGTCCTTCATTACTATAAGCTATAAGCACTATGTCCACACACTATAAACAAACTGGAACTGTCAGTAAACATCACTATTTAGAAATGTCAATCTTACATCACTATTTAGAAATGTCAATCTTCTTTGACATCACATTCTAATGGACAAAGTTTGGTAATAGGTCTCAACAATACTTTATCCGTGGTTTGCACGTTTGCCACACGCACATGACCATCTGGCCCGGGGAAAACCCCTGCTATAACTCGCCCTAAAGGCCACTGAGTGTTTGTAGCTACTACTATCACAACATCAACATCACCTACACGAATGTCCCTTTCCGTCTCGAACCACTTCTTCCGCGAAAATGAGGTAAATACAATTTTTTCTAATGTATCCTTTCAACTCTACTTCTTTAGAGTTGCTTCATAATCATCTGTGATCAACTTGTCTTTTGACAGGTTTTTTTCTTCAGTATTACACAAACAACTGACCGACATGCTGTAGCTATCTGGAAGAGTTGGCCTATTATCCTTCCATGGAATGGCAATTCAATACTTGTCGTTTACGAATTCGAGTGAATTATTTGCTTTCTGCAAAGCTGACCGATTCTCTGGACTGAGAACTTATGTGCCATCTTGCTTTGCTACTTTTTCGATTTTCCAGAACTTCATAAAAAACACTGTTTATATTTTCAACTACATTCTGCTTTTCAACACAAATAAATGTACTGTTGACGTTAGTTGTGTGACTGGTTGATAACGAACCTAAAGTTCCAATACATGTCCAACCAAGGGGAGTTAAACGAGCGACAGGTTCTCCAGGTCTTCCATGGATGTCCTTATAACAACAATGCAGATCAGCGTAATCACAACCTATCAACATGTCCACAAGTGGCCGAGGACCAATGTCCAGAAATTACAAACTGTTCAAATGAGCCCAACGTTTAGAACGTGTCTGCCAATCGACAACCTCCAAATTTCGTGTAACTTTATTTGCTGTAAATGCATTCATTGTTATCTTCAAAGAGCCAGCTACACTGTCTAGGCTAAAACTGACAGGAACTGTGCTAAATGTTTCTACTTGACCATTTATTACATTTATTTTCAGCGTTTGAGAACTTCCCTGTAATCCCAGTTCTGCTGTGACGTCACTATTCAGATAACTCTTGGTACTTGCATCATCCAACAAAGCATTCACTGTCAACTTTTTGTGTACCTTTCTTAATAATACTGGAACTGTTCTCATAGAAACAAACTTCACCGAATCTGAATTAACTGTGTTTGTCGTGTGAGATCTGTCTCTATACTGACCATTATCCGTTTCGTTATCTGGCAGTCCTGTGCTGATACTCGGATTGTCATTCACAGACACTGAGGCACTATCACTATTGACTATTCTTCTTGCATGAGCATTTTCCATGGTCTGATGCAGAAGTCTGTTGTGTGTACTCGTACACCTGCTAACTCCACAGATCCTTGTCCGCTTACAATATTGTCCACGATGATCATCGCCTAAGCACAGAAAACATAAATTGTTGTTTGGCAATTTCCTACCTATTCTGAATATTCCTATTTTTGAAACTGTCACATGCCCATACACCATGCGGACCAGAACACACTTTGCACATTCTATAATTTTGTCTGGTATTTTCTGGTTTCTTGTCATTGCCAAAACATTATCGTTGACTGGATTTCCTTTTAATCAGCACTTCGTATCTTGGTACGTCAGAAAATCCTCTAACAATCTCTGAAGCAACCATTTGAAACTCCTGATTAATGAATTGCCGTAACGATTCAACAGACTCAGTTTATTCTGTTTTCGAAAGTCCATCTATTGTACTTGGCCAGCATTGCCTCTGCCATTTTCTTTTGTAACTTTAAGTACAATGATCCATCGGAAAGTTCATCATGACGGCCTGCATCTCTGAAATTTATAACTACAACATCCAAGAGGTCAGCAAACATTTCTAAATCCTTTGAATTTCCAACCCGCATGGACTTGAAATTGCCTATTTCATCAAAATAAACTGCAATCTGTCTTCGTTCACCACCATATTTTGTTTGTAATCTTTCTTTTGCAGCTTCATATGCTAATGCAGAATGTCCCAAGTTTTCGACAACTTTGAGAGCCTCACCTGACAAATACTGACGAAGTTGAAGCAATTTGAACTCTGGTGTTGCTGGCGCTTGATCTACACACACAACAAATGCAGCTTTCCAATTTGCATAATTATTTTCATTACCATAACAAATGGGAATTGAAACTTTCTTCAACTGTCTGCACATATCATGACCTGAAAACTCAGTTTCTAATGTGTCCATTTCCTTACTAAGCTTGCTCATATTTTCTTTATCTTTATGCTGTTTATACACATCACACAAAACTATCATGCTATCTAGTGTCCGTTCCTGAGCCGAAAATAACTCTTCACTTAATTCCCTAATCTGTGTCCTACTTGGCAAATCTTCGTCCTTTAATCTCAACAACTTATTTCTGGTTGTTGTGAATACTGTTTTTGCCTTGGCCTTATTTTTCTGTAAATGAATAATCTTAGCTGGAAATTCATCATCGCTCACCTCATCACTAAATTCTTCATTCAACTTCCATCCTGCGATGTCCGTGTCCCAGTTTTCAGCCATTTTTTCCGAATTCAAAACGACCATACTATTTGGGGATTTTTTGCAGCGAAAACGAATAATCTTCAGAAAATAACTTCTTCAAAAGTTTAACCATGCTCTGCTACCAATATTTAGACGACTTATAACAGATATACCATATATACTAGATACAACAGTTATTTACTTGTCTATGGTGCAGACTATGATAGCAATTGTGATGAAAAAAGGTTCCTGGTTTGTTTTGTTTTGTTTTTGTTTTGTTTTTTTGTTGTTGTTTTTTTAGGTTATCTTTGTGAGGGTGGGGGTGGGAGGGTGGTATGGATCACAATTGTTTTTTTTGTTTTTTTGTTGTGGTTTTTTTACAACACATGCCAAGGGTAAAACATGGGCTGTGTATGTAGCAGTATCAAATTTTTGCACCTTTCCAAAACACAGAAGGAAAACGTAACAGCTACGGGTGGGTTCAGACAATTTATTCAATATCACACAAAATGAAGACCCAGAAAAACACCCTACAAGAACAATAAAACAACAATAAATATCGCATCTTAGAATACATATATAACCAAAGTATAAACTAATAATTATTTACGTATACATATAACAAATATATCACAATTTAAACAAATTTATATATTTAATCATATTCATTTCATCATAAAACTAATGTAAATTGAATTATCCTGCTTTAAATCCTGAGTATTTAATGCAAAACTATAAAAACATTCAATAACGTAAAACAAATACATGTAATAAATACACTTGATAACCATGACAAATACAACTAGTCATATACCACAGTTATACATGGCAAACTGATATTTGACAAACAGAATACATAAACACTGATACCAGGTAGAAGACACCTTGGTGTAAGATAAACTGGATTCTCCAGCACACAGAAAGAGTACAGGACAATCTACAATTCAAATGCAAGACATATAAAAGAAACTATTGACAATTACACAGTTAATACATCACATATCATTAAACACGGTGAACTAAAACACATACACATACAAATACACACACACATACACAATTAACATGACATTCAGATTGTAGGTTTTCTTTAAGCCAGCTACCGTGAACAAATATTTATACAATATAATGTAATCTATATACCCAATATAAATAATCATTACTTTATATATTCATAAAGTAATTAAACAATAACTAGCCACCGTACTTTCTAATGGTGTTAAAGGGACATTCCTGAGTTTGCTGCATGGTAAGATGTTTCCGACTAATAACATATTCTACGATTAAGCTTACATATTAAATATATTTTCTTCTGTAGAATATCAATGTCTGTATATTACATGTGTTTCTGGTAGTTTTAATATTTGTAAGAAGCCCACATTGGATTTTGTCTTCAAATAATTTCGTACGTACGAATTTTTTTTTTTTTTATGAAATGAAATGAAAATTAACCTAGTACTAATATTAGAACGATCAGAAACATGTTTAATATTTAGCCACTAATATTTTATGCAGAACAATATATTGGATATGTAATTTCAGTCGTTAAAAAGTATCTGTCCGTCGATAACATCTTAAACACTGCAGCAAACTCGGGAATGTCCCGTTAGCAATGCATGCATAAACAACATACTTATATTAAATAAAACAAAATACGGACAAACCTTTCAGATAATATCCACTTTCAAATAATACTTTCAGTTCCACCTTAAACATGAAAACTGGTCTGACACTATAATGTTAGAGACAGGTTGTTTTATTCCCTGATGAGCTTGGGTGAGGAGTTTGAGAACAATAGCTAACAGGCAAGGCAAGTAACGTGCGTTAGAACCGTGTAAGCTGGGGAAAAAAATTATTACCGCAATTGCAAGTTACCAGCCTTTTGTTAGACATAACCTGGCTAGGGTTAAAATAAAACGTTAGTTACACAATAAGCTGACAGCAGGCAAGCTGTAAATAAAAACTTACTTGAATTACAAAAGCTGATAGTAGGTAATATCTGCAAATAAAACATTAAATACAAATCCTAACTAAAACAAATACCACATACTTCCACATATAACTAACAAGACAGCATAATACAATACTTTAGGGTACTGGCTTCCAAACGTGCTTTACATGAGTTTGTTAACCAATTTAAATAATGATTCCAAAAGTTCTGACTAATATTACATTCCCAAAATAAATGCACTATAGATTATTTTCCTTCATGACAAAACGTACACGTTTCACTGTCAATTAATTTTAATTTATATGCGAAAGTATTAGTTGTTAATAGTCTATGAAGTATTCTATATTGGAACCATCTAAGTTGTATTTCTTGCGTTGTTACAATTGGTTTTAAATAAATAGTGTGCCAATTAAGGTCTGAAATAAAATAAATTTGCCATTTTGATATTGCAGAATTTGGCTTTTCAGAAGTTACAAGTGTGTAATAATATAGTTTCGAGTCATTTCTGATAGAACAAAGTTTTCGGCGAACATGAGATTCATCTAAAGGAATATTCGTTTCTATTATATTCAGTTTCGTCTTCCTAAGTAAGCCTTAAGTGGGTTAATAACTCCTTGATGCTCTAAAAAAGAAGCATTTTGTTTGTATAAATAATTAAATGCGGTTAAAGTTAAAAGTTGCCGTATTCGTCAACATGATCACATATTTGAGATACACCTTTCCCAAGCCATTTCTTAATAAAAAAATTGTTTTAAATTTGCTGTTAATTTTTATATTGGAATTATAAAACATTGGCTCTGAAAAAAGTCTTCAAAAGATGAAACATTAATTAATAACGAGAAGTCACGGAATGCAATGATACAGTGTTTCCAAAATATATTGTTTACATGTTTTAAGCACAAATTGGGGAAATCATTACCAAATAGAGATATGTTACGGAGTTGTGGAAAACATGCAAAAAGAATATATTTCCATGTTGGATCTTTGGTTTCCAATTTTGGTAGCCATGCAGTCTTCAAAGTTTTAGCATAGTTAAACATATCTATCATTCCAATACTTCCCTCATTAACAGGTTTACACAAAGTTATTCTTTGTATCCTGTCTGGCTTTTGATTTCATACACATTAAAAATCAAATATTGTGTGCAATTATTTCTGAAATGTCTCCGATAGATTTGGTAATGTTAGAAGAAGATAGCTAAGCTTAGACATTAATAGAGATTTTAGTATAGCTATTCTACCAACTGGTGTTAACCCTTTAATGCCCATGACAAAAGTAGCATGAATTCAGATAAAATAATGGTTTGTGAATAAATATAGCATCATTTAAAAGCACGTTTGAGTATATTTGAAATAAATAACCTTTTTTTTTTTTTTTAAATGTACTCATATGAGTACATCGGGCTGTACTCGTATGAGTACAAAAGTAATTATTACATCATAATTTTAACGTAGTTGTTGCAATCAGAAAAAAAACACATCAAATTCATTTAACACACCGTTAGAACAATGCAGCAGATCTGTAAGTGCAGAGAAAAAGACTACAATATAAACATGTTGCCGTAGGTGCCTATTGTCCTCAAACGAGTACACATTCAAATGTGTCGCTATGTTCAAATATAAGTTTAATCATTCAAGTAAACTGTACTGATTTTGAGGATATTAGACATGTATGGAAATTCTCAGTACTTATTCATTAGATATATTTAATTTTTACAAATAGTTTTTGTGCTTATAAAGTATGCGTGTATGTGTATGTGTAAAACCTATTAACATGCTCATATACCACTAAGGCTTCGAGCATGTCCATCCAGAGTCCTGCCTCTGGATACCAGTGATTTGACTCTGGACAGAACTATAAAGTATGCACTCATTTGAGTACATTGGGCTTTAAAGGGTTAACAACCTTCTCATCCATGCATTTATAATTTGTTTAATTTCAAATAGTTTAGAATTATAATTAAGTTTGGTCATTGCATTTAAGTTGGTACTAAAAATAATTCAAAGTGCTTTAAATGAAGGAGGATTTCATTTTAAATTAAGATTTTGTAAATATCGTATTGGACTATTCCTAAAAGAGCCAATACAGATTACCTCTGGTTTATCATATTTCATATTGAGTCCTGATAGTTCGGAAAAAGATTTTCAAAGTATTTATTGCTTCTTCAAAAGACGTTCTACTACAATTCAGTTTAAAATCAGTATCATTGGCAAACTATGAAATTAGGTATTCTTTATTGTTTATTGAGATACCTTTAATTTTCTTATTTTACGTACAAGTCCAGCAAGAATTTCTACACAGAAAAGAAATATATAAGAATGTTGTTTGTACTGTTTCATACATTATAGAACGTTCCAAAAGACATGCATCACATGTAACATCACCTCAGTTTAAGAGAAAGAGATGGTAAAAGAGTGGTACACATTATGACGTCTTGGATAAAGAAAAATCCCTGGCATTGTCTCTATTCTGCAGCATAACAGGATGTAAACACTGCATCTGCTTTCATCGGAAAAGATAAAAGAACAGCTTAAAACGGCTACCTAAATGTGACTTGTGACTTTACCTACATGGTATTCGACCCGTGTGCCAAAGTAATTGTACACGTTCCACACTTCAAGCTATTAAAACGTTTCACGGTTATCTTGTGTAATAAGACCAGCGACGTGGAACATAAGAACATTGTTGTACTACCAGAATAGGATGACAATGAAAACAAGTTCATCCACTGTCGGTTGTCACAAACCAATCAACTTTAAAGTTATATAAACATAATACATAATTTGAACTATAGGGACAAGGCACCTGACGTCATATTCACAGCAATACACCATACAACTCGCTAATCTACCTTTAATAACTAATTAATAACTTGTTTGTATGTAGACATGAAAACAAACACAAACAACGACATATTTACATTAACTGCATCATCTAGACTAGAGGAACAACTAGTTAACGTTTTCCCAGACAATAGCTTACATACTTGTATAATCGATCATAACATCGACAGAACCAAACCAATCAATTTTCGATTATAATCGAGTATTGGAACATCACTGCACCCACTCTTTGCTTCCAAAGACTGGTGGTGGATTGGTTAAGAGTGGTTATAAGAGGATGTAGCAATAGATGGAGATGGAGATAGGTCCCATCGATCTGCATTGAACACTGTATTTGTTGCTTTGAGAAGTAAATTGTTTAATAGAAACTTCGTGCTTGAACAGAGTGATATCAAAGTAAAGAGATGGAAATATTCACAAGTGGCGTTGCACCTTTCCCCCTAAGAAATTCGACTGTATATTTCATTATTTGTGTAAACATCAAAATTCATGTAGTATTTTGATTGATATAACTGCATCTCTAACCACAATACTCAAATTTAGACACCCCCAAAATTAGGTATGAGAACAATATCAATTACATAAGTGTACATTACATAGTAAAGCATGCATTGTTAAAAATAATAGGTCCATACACGTATTTACATGCAAGTAGTTAACTTAGTAAGACAATATTGATGATCAAGTTTTCAGATGTCCATAAATGTATTTGCTTGTTAAAGGGGCAATATCTATTGGCGGGTCCAAAATTAGTTTTAGTTGTTTATTTTCATTTGAAAGGTTAAACTCTAAGTTCATATATTTGTTTAGCAGTATCAGTTAGCAGGGGTTCTTTTTTTCCTATTGGTAGTATATGTTGCACATTTTAGCAAAAAGTGGAAGTCGTCATCAATTGTATTGGGGCAAAAAGTAAAACATCTTTGCTCGGGCGGGTGTTTGTGGTAACGCCCCATTTTCAATTTCCAGTTGATGACAACTTAACCTGAGTGTAGTGAGAGCTTTCATGTATTTTTTATTATTTTTATATTGAAGTAGGTAGATTGGTGGGTTAATGGGTAAAGAATGTATATGCAATATATCATTGAAAGTGCTTTTCAATTTTGCAGAAACTATATCTATTCTGAATAAACCTTTCTTAAACACGTTATGGAATGGTATATCAAGACTTGAGAAAATATGGTTGATTAATTTTGTTATTGAAGTGCATTCCAGGTTTTGTGAACCCCAAGACGGTCATTTGTAGAGTTTATGAAAGTGGCCTAGTAAGCACCATGGTATATATTCTATCATGTCATTTAGCGCAAGGTCGATGCTATTTTATGTTTTAAGATGTTGAGAGAGAGAGAGAGAGAGAGAGAGAGAGAGAGAGAGAGAGAGAGAGAGAGAGAGAGATGATTTGGGTGTACCTTTTAGTTTGTTTTACGTGCTTTTTGATTTAAAATGTAAATATTGCTGTTGTTTTTGTATGAACAGTTGTTGAAAAAATACCCACTATCTGTTTTAATAGCATCAACATCTACAAATTTGTATATGTGTTTAATAGTCGGGTGTTGTTCATTGGCAGACTGAATCTGAATGAATATATTTAGATATTGCGCGAAATGGTCACAAATAAATAATTTATGTTTTAAGATGTTGAGAGAGAGAGAGAGAGAGAGAGAGAGAGAGAGAGAGAGAGAGAGAGAGAGAGAGAGAGAGAGACGAGCATATATTTATACAGCATATTTAATTTATCTCACTTGCGCTCGCTTTTAGGTTTCACCTAGTTAATATTGTCATCATTATGTTCAGGATCTGTAGCAGATTCAAAAGTAATCTACAGTTAGCATGTTAATGCATAAAACAGACGTGATAAAAGACAGTAGACCACTAACTGAACATACTGAGATTGTAAAGTACAAAGTCGCATTTCAATTAGGCCGATATATAAAAAGCCCAACAAAAACAAATAATAATAATAATAATAATAAATAATAATAATAATACAAAATAACACACAACAATAACAATAAGAAGAAACATAATAATAGTGCATAGGTCTAAATGTATTTCTTAGCAATTTTATTAAATTACTATTAAGATATATTTACAATAAATAAAACGTTGTCATTAAGTCCATGCGGTGTTTTAGTTTGTAATCTGTATATCCAACATGTATCCCTTACTAGGTGATGGTGTGCATCATTTAATTAGGGTAAGAGTTTGATATGGAACGGCAATTCGTATTAAAGTGGGTATTGATTTAATGTAGATTTACATGGATATAAATGTATGTCGCTACGATGTCCATTAATTCGTAAACACAGCTTACCCGCTGTTTGTCCTATATATTGCATATCGCATTTATTTTTGAACATGATAAGGTAAGTAGCATTTGAAGAACACCATCTAATAATATGTTTTATGGGATAACGCGTCCAGTTTGACAGTTTTTTCTCTTTTCTTTAATAATTTGCCATTTTTACATTTATGTTTGCCACATTTTAATGTAAAGTGTTTTTTAATTAACATCATTAGATTGCATTTTAGAATGGACAAGCATGTCTTTAAGGTCGAGAGGTCTTTGAAAAGCAACTGTTGGTTTGCTCTGTGCTAGTACTTTGAGTTAACCTGACGGTTCGAGAATTCCCCAATATCTGTGCAGTATGTGACCAATATTGTATAGGGATTGGCTGTATGTTACGACGAAATGCATTATTATGTGTTTAATTATTATTCTGAAGTAGATGCAGGTGACAATAGATGCATTTATTTTTGTCCAATTAAAGTTTTTCCTATTGTTTTATCTACAAAGGGATGAGGGTAAAGTATATTTCAAACTCTTTAATCCAGTTTGTAACGTGTCACTGAAATGATTTGGGTGTACCTTTTAGTTTGTTTTACGTGCTTTTTGATTTAAAATGTAAATATTGCTGTTGTTTTTGTATGAACAGTTGTTGAAAAAATACCCACTATCTGTTTTAATAGCATCAACATCTACAAATTTGTATATGTGTTTAATAGTCAGGTGTTGTTCATTGGCAGACTGAATGAATATATTTAGATATTGCGCGAAATGGTCCCAAATAAATAATATGCCATCTATATGTCTAAGCCAAAGTAGGGGCGATTTAATACATTTGCTTAGTAAGACCTATAAATAAATTAGCATAACTAGGAACCATTCTTGTAAACATTGCAGTGTCTTATATTTGGATAAATGTTCACTATTACATTGGAAATTATTGGATTATAATAGTGTTGCAACTAATTTACTAATCGTTTAATAAGTATGTTATCATCACTAAGTGTTCTTTCTATTGCTTCAATTCCTTCATTGTGGGGAATGTTTGTGTATAAAGACGACACATCCATTGTTATGAGGAATGTTTTTTGGGGGAATAAATGTTGTATAGTATGCAATTGTATAAGGAAGTCTAACGTGTATAAGTATATATTTTCTCAACGAGTGGCTTCAGAATTTCATCTATGAGACACTAACTACATTCTGTTGGTGAATTACATTAATGTTTAAGAGGGAGATCTTTATTAACAGGTTTATGTATTTTAGGTAACTGACGTTACTCGTGCTTTAATTAAACATATGCAGAATTTAAATATATCTCTCGCTGAGACGCTGATTTCTACTAGCCCTATTAGTTTGATCAGAGTTGTAGTTATATTTGCCACTATCTTATTTAGTAATTTTCTGTTATATTTTCTGTGAAGAAATAGTTCCCACTCCGACCCATTTTGTTCACTGTTTTTAGCATTATGTGAAGCTTTAAACGTCGTCCTTTTTTGGTGGTACACCGCTCGCTCGATGCGAATTCGGTCTAGGATCAAAGCTTTGTTTTGAAAATCAGTTTTATTCATTATTAGTGTTTGGTCGATTTGTTTTGTTTATTTTTTGTTTGTTTGTTTGTTTGTTTTTGTTGATCTACCCCCATTATCTTTGGAGTTGTTTTGGTTGTTTGGAAAACCAGTTTGTAAACACCTTTTCTTCCGGGGTAAAATACGTTGTTCTTTTCATGTTGTACTTTGTATTGTATCTTATCGTCAATGTACGCGCGCGCACACACACAC
>JAECMU010023269.1:6992-17569 GCA_016106625.1 Dracogyra subfuscus | reverse complement strand
ACGTACTTTACTGTATATAACAAGAGAGAGTACTTTTTAACATGCCCCTATACTAGTAAATTTTCGGGCATACTTTTTACAATGAAAGACAAATGTAAAAAAGCCATAATTTAATTTTTTTAAATTATAAAATAAAAACAAACTGATTGTAAAAACTCAAACTGATTCTAAACAAAACAAACAAAAAACATATTCTAAAACAAAAACAAAACAAAACAAAAACAATTTGAATAGCTTCCCATGAACTAAATAAATTTTGTGAAGTGCTAGACATTATTTTTTAATTTGTCTCATCATTTAGGAGCAGACAGCCATTGCTATCTGTTTGATGATCCTATATAAAATGATAAGGAAGAGATGCTCCACAATCCCCTGGGTTGTCATGCCATGACCAGAAGCAGCCAGGCCCTTTTAAGGGCCCTATGGGCAACCCAGGGAAGACACCACAGCAACACCTAGGTCTAATTAATGAGCTACTCTCGATATACTAAGTCAAAACCTATACTAACTCGAATGCTTTTTTTACAATTTAGACTGACCATTCAAAATTCGTGCCAAAATTTCCTCAAATCAAACTGTGCATCTTTTTCTCTTTGGCTTATTAATGCTCCATTCAAAATTCCATAGCACCACCACCCACTCCCACCTGCTACCGATTTCGGTCGGACTGCTGGTGCTCCCTTGCACCTGCCAGTGTAGGTGGTCCCCTTTCCCCACACCCAACTTTCTGTCTTGGACGGAAGAGCTTGCTTCGCAAGCACTTGCACCCATGACAGGTGTGCGCTACAACAGCTTGCTCTGAATGTGCACGTTAAACCCTATGACCTGACCTGACCCTCCACAAACAAAATGTTTACGGATGGACGGACATGTGGACAAACAACACCATATCATAATATGACCTGTCAAAAAGTGTATTTTATTTAATGACACCACTAGAGCACACTGATTTATTAATCACTGGCTATTGGATGTCAAACACTTGGTAATTTTGACATGTAGTTTTAGAGAGGAAACCTGCTACATTTTTACATTAGTAGCAAAGGATATTTTATAGGCACCATCCCACAGACAGGATGGTACATATCATTACCTTTGAAATACCAGTTGTGGTGCACTGGATAGAACAAGAAATAGAAAGAAAGAAATGTTTTATTTAATGATGCACTCAACACATTTTATGTATGGTTATATGGCATCAGACATATGGTTAAGGACCACACAGATTTTGAAAGGAAACCCGCTGTCGCCACTTCATGGGCTACTCTTTCGATTAGCAGCAAGGGATTTTTTATTTGTGCTTTTCTTCAAGCAGGATAGCACAAACCATGGCCTTTGTTGAGCCAGTTATGGATCACTGGTTGGTGCAAGTGGTTTACACATACCCATTCAATGAGCCTTGCAGAGCACTCACTCAGGGTTTGGAGTCGGTATCTGGATTAAAAATCCCATGCCTTGACTGGGATTTGAACCCAGTACCTAACAGCCTGTAGACTGATGACCTAACCACGATACCACTGACGCCGGTTAACAAGAAATAGCCCAATGGGTCCCACATCAGGAGAGCACTTTATCACTTGCCTACATCCTGCTTTACCTCTGGGCTATGTCTCGCACCATAAATGCTGACAATATCAATCCACACTATGACTTGTCTAAGATGGATGTACATGTATAAAAAAACTTTTTCATGGAAAACTGTTCAAAAAAATATTAATAAAACAAAAGACGAACCAAATACATACATAAACATTGCTAGTATTGACATTGTCCCAACCAGGGGACATGCTGCGGGGCTGCATGCTCATGCTCGGGTTGGCTGGATTGCCCACGTCACCATGGTTACTCACAGAAGACTGCTGTGACTCTACCGATCGCGTTTCGTGCCGGACGACCGCCTGATGTTGCTCTGTCGTTTGGTAGCTAGAGGACTGGTAACCAGATTGGCTGAACTGTTCCTTGGGCGCCGATGAAACCTGGTAACCTGGTTGGCTGAACTGTTGTTTGGGCGCCGATGAAGCCTGGTAAGCTGATTGGCTGAACTGTTCCTTGGGCACCGAGGAAGCCTGGTAACTTGATTGGCTGAACTGTTGCATGGGCGCCGAGGAAGCCATGATGGATTCCGACGCGGCCTGGAGAGACTTCTCCAGGGCTTCCAGTCTGGTTGTGTCCTGAACTTCCTCTCTCGGTTGTGGGCTTATGGAGGCTCCTGCAAGACAAAGTATATTCTGCATTTAAAGGAAAGGAATGTTTGTTTAAAAGACGCCTCATCACATTGTAAACAGTCACTATACTTATGGTGGTATCCACACTTTAAAAAAGAAAATTGTATTTAAAGCAAAGGTAATAGATATTTGTTTAAATGACATGTCAACACATTTTAAACGACTGCTAAACTTTCATGTATGCTGGTACATGTATAATAAAAATATATTGCATTTAAAGAAAAAGGAATGAATATTTGTCTATTTTAAACTATTACTATACTAATGCCAGTATAATAAAACAATATTTTGAATTTAAAACAAAGGGATTAGATATTTAGATATATGACACCTCAGCACATTTTAAATTATAGCTATTTGTAGACTTGTGTTTTTAAAGGAAAGCTAAATGATATATGTTTAACAACTCCAACTCCTCAGCATGTTTCATACAGCTATTATTTTTATAGTAGTGGCTGTTTGAAAAATGTAGAACAAACAACGTGTGAAAGAAACTTTACATTCAAAGTTATGATCTACTAAAGATCATTTTTAACAGTGTCACAAGTGAAAGTATTTTAAAAGTGTTTAGTAACAGGACATTACTGACTAAACCGAAAATAAAACATGTTAAAATTAACCTGAGGTAGATCCTTGTTAAATTTTTATTATATATTTGCATACATAATTAAATTAAGTTAAAGTGGTATTTTTATATTTTAAAAAAGCCAACTTCAATAATTAAAGGTCCTATCACACATTTGACAAGTGGTCAAGCCAAATATACCACATTTATGTACATGACAATTAACGGATACACCCACTAACACACAGGACAGTACATACCATGTTAGGAATCTTAGTAAATTAGTATGTACAACATTTACACAAAGATATCACTGCCGCTACTTATAATTACCACAACGAACCTTCTATATACCCCAATAGACAGGGCAGCACATACCATGGAAGAAATACTATGGAACAATGACACTATAGACAAAACCCACATCAAGGCTGGTGCTTATAAAACATTTCAGAGTCTAGATTCAAACACTCCAGGCCTGAGAAATGTGTGTGACAAAAAACTAATTTAGGTCATCCATTTTGTGTTTATGCATTTGTACATCGCTCGTGCAAGTATAGTTTGTGTAACCCATTTTTCATTCATGCATCGAATTGATAACATTTACATGATCATGATCATGATGATCATGTAAATGTTATCAATTTGATGCGAACGAAAAATGGGTTACACAAACTATACTTGCACGAGCGACGTTCAAGCGAAGCTATTGCTATCTAAACTTTCGGAGGCCTGAGACCAATAGAGTGGGACTTTAGCGCCATGGCAACACCATACAAATTGTGTGTGTTATTAAAGATGTGAATCTAAACTCTAAGGTTTTATAAGCATTGGCCTTTTTAGTCCACACTTGCAAAACATTGACAAAATACAACTGAAAAACATTGAAAATGGACAAACTGTAATAGCTGAAAAATAGTTAACACTGCCTAATACCTTCTACCTGTAAATGCCTTTAACGATTTTTTTTAAAGGTGATGTGTAATTTTACAGCAGTACGTACCCAATCCCCAGTGAACAATAGACATGTAATAGTTGAACAATATTTCACACTGCCTAATACATATGCCTTTTTCCCGCTAATACCTTTAACAATATTAAAAAAGGTGATGGATGTGTATTTTGACAGCAGTACGTACCCGGTCCGCGATGAACAAACACCTCCGTCACATAATGCTGTTGAGTCTGTGGTGGTGGTTTTGGTTGTGGCACTGCCGTTACCATCGGCCCGTGAAGCTGCTGCTGCTGCTGTGATTGCATCCCGTCGATGTTGTCATCGTGGACGTGCTGGATGGTCCTGTACGTGGTGAAGGAGGCATGCTGCAGGGCCTGATGGGTGGGGGAGAGTGCCCTGGGGGAGTGGCTGGTGCTGTAGGTGGTGTACGCGATGGGCTCTCGGTCGTAGAGTGTCTCTGATGCCTGACGTTGTAGCGGACGAGTCTGGTACGGCTGTTGAGGCTGCCAGCTGCTGCTGCTGTTGGAACGCGACCGCATGAATTCCTTACTGCTGGTCCTGACCGGCGGCGCTATGGGCTGGGTCGGCGTCATGGATCGCTGCAGCGTCGGCGATGGAGGTGGTTTGTTCGACACGCCCCGCTGATCTCCGTACGTTCTGTTCTCTGTGGTTATCATCTGCGAGGAAAACGTGTTGTATTTATTCTCCGATGGACTCCACATTCCGTCGTGGCTTCGGCTCCTCACCGGAGGCTGGTACGACTGTGTCATCATCTGCGTGGGGGACACCGGCCCGTTCTGGATGGGCTGTCGGTTGTACGTGTCCATGACCGCTTGCTCCTCGGCCTCGCTCTGGGTCCGCCGCGTGTAGTATTTATTCTGCACTGACCGTAACTCGGCGACCAGCTGCTTCTCCTGTGGCGACCGGACGACCTGCTTGGCACGGAGTTTCTCCTGCTGCTGTGCGAGCCACGACGCCGACATGTCGGAGTCGGGCCTCATCTGGGTGCCGTCCATGGTGTGATAGGAGTAGGAGTGAGTCTCGTACCGGTTGTCAAACTCACTCCTGTTGTACGGCAGTGTCTGAGTCAGCCCGTGCTGACTCGGCTGCAGATGCGGCATGCTCTCCGTCCCACGGATCACCTCTGTTTCCATCATCTCACTGGATGGCGACGTCGGAGAGATGGGCGATGTGTAGGAGAATGCGTTTTTCGGAATTCCCGGTTTCCGGCTACTCGTCTCTTGCTCTGTCCCTGGGGTTATCATGTAATGGTGCTTCTCCTCTTTCTGTCCAGGCAACTTGTATGTCACCTCCGCGCGCTGGATGGACACGTTCTGTCCAGGGCTCGAGTCGGTCGTGTTGTAAGACGTAAATGTGCGCGATGTCGTGGTGATGGTCTTGGCGTCCTGCTGACTTGGACTGCTGAGACTGGAGAAGCTCTGATCGTGTAGCAGGTCGCTGAGAAGCTCGTCAAGCTGGGTGCGTTCGTCTAGAGCTTTCACCGTTTGTCGGGGCATCGTGCTGGACGACGAGGTCTTCTGGCCGTGCACATTGGAGGAGTAGGTTGGCGATATCAGCTCACTGGTGTCCGAGGACGTGTAGCGCGACTGGTGGAGGTGCGACGAACTCTGACCCGTGTATCCTGAAACAGAGACACATCGGTTTTATTTAGTAACAAGTATGATACACAGATAATGCTTACCGTGCAGTACAACTCTCGTTATCACATGTACAAATACTCCACATGGTAATTTATATTATACATTGAAACTCCTCTAAACTGGACAGCCTTGGGACTAAGTAAAAAGTCTGGTTTTCATAGGTATCTGGTTTAGACAGGTTCTCTTCTACACAGATATTTACAAAGGAATGAAGTAAAGCATCCGGTTTTGAGGGAATTCCAGTTTACAGAGGGTCCAGTTTTGAGGGAATTCTAGTTTACTGAGGGTCCAGTTTTGAGGGAATTCCAGTTTACAGAGGGTCCAGTTTTGAGGGAATTCCAGTTTACAGAGGGTTCAGTTTTGAGGAAATTCCAGTTTACAGAGGGTCTGGTTTTGAGGAAATTTCAGTTTACAGAGGGTCCGGTTTTGAGGAAATTCCAGTTTACAGAGGTCTAGTTTTGAGAAAATTTCAGTTTACAGAGGTCTGGTTTTGAGGAAATTCCAGTTTACAGAGGTCTGGTTTTGAGGAAATTCCAGTTTACAGAGGTCCGGTTTTGAGGAAATTTCAGTTTACAGACGGTCCGGTTTTGAGGAAATTCCAGTTTACAGATGGTCTGGTTCTGAGGAAATTTCAATTTACTGAGGTCTGGTTTTGAGAAAATTCCAGTTTACAGAGGGTCCGGTTTTGAGGAAATTCCAGTTTACAGAGGGTCCGGTTTTGAGGGACTTCCAGTTTTAAGAGGGTCCAGTTTTGAGGGAATTCCAGTTTACAGAGGTCTGGTTTTCAGGAAATTCCAGTTTACAGAGGGTCCGGTTTTGAGGGACTTCCAGTTTTAAGAGGGTCCGGTTTTGAGGGAATTCCAGTTTACAGATGGTCCATTTTTTAGGAAATTCCAGTTTACAGAGGGTCCGGTTTTGAGAAAATTCCAGTTTACAGAGGGTCCGGTTTTGAGGGAATTCCAGTTTACAGATGGTCCATTTTTTAGGAAATTCCAGTTTACAGAGGGTCTGGTTTTGAGAAAATTCCAGTTTACAGAGGGTCCGGTTTTGAGGGAATTCCAGTTTTAAGAGGGTCCGGATTTAAGGAAATTCCAGTTTACAGAGGGTCTGGTTTTGAGGAAATTCCAGTTTACAAAGGGTCTAATTTTGAGGAAATTCCAGTTTACAGAGGGTCTGGTTTTGATGGAATTCCACTTTACAGAGAGTCTGGTTTTGAGGAAATTCCAGTTTACAGAGGTCTGGTTTTGAGGAAATTCCAGTTTACAAAGGGTCTAATTTTGAGGAAATTCCAGTTTACAGAGGGTCTGGTTTTGATGGAATTCCACTTTACAGAGGGTCTGGTTTTGAGGAAATTCCAGTTTACAGAAGGTCTGGTTTTGAAGAAATTCCAGTTTACAGGGGTTGAACTGTACTTTAGTAATTACAATCTTCATGCCTTTATATGATTGACTCTATTCTGATTGGTACCGGCCTCAGTGGCGTCGTGGTTAGCCATCAACTCCAAACCCTGAGTGAGTGCTCAACAAGGCTCAACAAAGGCCATGGTTTGTGCTATCCTGTATGTGGGAAGCGCAAATAAAAGATCTCTTGCTGTTAATCAAAAAGAGTAGCCTATGAAGTGGTGACAGCGGGTTTCCTCTCAAAATCTGTGTGGTCCTTAGCCATATGTCTGACGCCATATAACCTTAAATAAAATGTGTTGAGTGCATCATTAAATAAAACATTTCTTTCTTCTTTTTTTTTCTATTCTGATTGGATGATGTCATATACAAACCGAAATCTATCCTTCAATAAACCTCAGAAAATGATGTCATTACATCAGTTGTGACATCATTACTTGTCGTGTCTTGGAAAGGACCATAGAAACAGGTGTTTGTGTATTTTTACAACACTACTTATTGAGGTAAAAATACACAAACTCCCACTTGAAAAGTCCTTTCCATCGCATGTTTGACAAAAGGATATCGCACCTGATGTTAGGACGTCCGTTTCTTAGGTTTACCGAAGGATAACATTAGATTTTTAAGAGATGTTGTCCAATCAGCAAGCCAATACAGCACAAATCCCCTTGTTTTCTTCAAGATACAATTGAAATTTTGAGTGAAAATCATTAGCTATCTGAGGTATTTGTATTTTTGCACAGTTCTTTACACCGTGTTTTTATTTAAATCTTGAATTGTTATATTGATGTTGATCATCACTTTATTTGTTTGACATCCACTAGACGGTGTATTTTTCATGCTGGGGTGTCGTTAAACATTCATTAATTCAATTAAGAGCGGGCAGCATAGCCCAGTGGTACAGTACCCGCCTGATGCGCAGCCGGTCTAGGATCGATCCCCGTTAGCAACCACTGGGTTTTTCTCTCGACATAACCATATGTCCGACGCCGATATAACCGTAATTAAAATGTGTTGAGTGCGTCGTTAAAAAAAAAATAATAATAATAATTAAATTAAGATTCCAATCAAAAAGTTTAATTCATATAATGGTGGGAAGTTTGTCATTATTAAAGTAGAACATAAATTACCATGTGGAGTATTTGTACGTGTGATAACAAGAGTTTTACTACACAGTAAATATTATCTGTGTATCCCATTGCATCACTATTTCTTTTCTTCCTATTCTTTTCCATAGAATATATTTCCTTCCTCTGGTTACCCGTGACTGTTTACATGTAGTTTAAATATACAACTATGTAACACCATGTATATTGTATGTGTTTTGAGAAGGCCTTTTAGATTAGCAAACTTGTGCCTGATTCTTATGTTCTTTGTTCAATAAAATATGTTTTCAATCAACAGAGAACAAACCTGTCATTTTCAGAACAGATTTACAACATGATATTCAGCATGTATTTGTAACATAATTCATAAATATATCATTTTTGGAAAAAACATTTTATAGGGATAATCTTCAGAATATATTTACATGTACAAATTTGTAGAACACATTTATAAATATAATCCTCACAATACAATTATAAATGTAATCTGCAGAAAACATATATAATCTTCAAAATACATTTATAAATATAATCTTTAAAATACATTTATATTCTTCATAATAAATGTATAAACATAACTTTCAGAATACATTTATAAATATAGTCTTTGGAATATATTTATAAACAACCATCAGAATACATTTATAAACATGATTTTCACAGTAAATAGAAATCTTTATAAAGATTTTCTATCAAATATATTTTAATACACTGCATCTGACAAGAGTGATGTGCAAGCTAATTTTTATTAAACTAAGATTTCAGTTGTTGTTTATGACAAAAACAATTACAAATTACTCTTGTAAATGGCTGCACAGATGGCTGGATTAATGGGACGGTTGGCTGGATGGATTAATGGACGGTTGGCTGGATGGATTAAAGGATGGTTTGCTGGATGGATTAATGGACGGTTCGCTGGATGGATTAATGGGACGGTTTGCTGGATGGATTAATGGGACGGTTTGCTGGATGGATTAATGGACGGTTTGCTGGATGGATTAATGGATGGTTGGCTGGATGGATTTACAGTTGGCTGGATGGATTAATTGATGGTTTGCTGGATGGATTAACAGATGGTTTGCTGCATGGATTAATGGATAGTTGGCTGGATGGATTAATGGACAGTTTGCTGGATGGATTAATGGACGGTTGGCTGGATGGATTAGTGGATGGTTGGCTGGATAGATTAAAGGACGGTTTGCTGGATGGATTAATGTATGGTTGGCTGGATGGATTAATGGATGGTTGGCTGGATGAATTAATGGCTGGTTGGCTGGATGGATTAATGGACGGTTGGCTGGATGGATTAATGGACGGTTGGCTGGATGGATTAATGGCTGATTGGCTGGATGGATTAATAGATGGTTGGCTGGATGTATTAATGGAAAGATGGCTGGATGGATTAATGGATGGACAGCTGGATGGATTAATGGATGGTTGGCTGGATGAATGGCTAACTGGTTAGATGGATGGACAGAAGACTCGATTAATGGACTATGGCTGGCTGGATTAATGGATGGATGGATGGATGGATGGATTAATGGATGAATGGATGGATGACTGCACAGATTGTTAGATTAATGGACAGATGGCTGGATTAATGTATTGATGGATGGACAGAAGACTTGATTAATGGACTATGGCTGGCTGGATTAATGGATGGATGGATGGATGGATGGCTAACTGGTTAGATAAATGGATAGATGGCTTGATTAATGGATGGATGGCTGGCTGGATTAATGGATGGATGGATGGATTAATGGATGGATGGCTGGCTGACTGGATTAATGGCTGGCTGGATTAATGGATGGATGGATAGCTGGCTGGATTAACGGATGGATGGATTAACAGATGGATGGATTAATGGATGGATGGATTAATGGATGGATGGATGGCTGGCTGGATTAATGGATGGATGGATGGCTGGATTAATGGATGGATGGAGGGCTGGATGGATTAATGGATGGATGGAGGGCTGGATGGATTAATGGACTGATGTCTGCACAGATGACTATATTAATGGATGGGGTGACTGGACAGATAACTGGATGGACTAATGGATGGAGGACAGGTTGGATTAATGGGTGGATGGATGGACAGATGACTAAATTAATGGGTGGGTGGCTGAACAGATGACTGAATTAATGGGTGGATGGCTGGACAGATGACTGAATTAATGGGTGGATGGCTGGACTGACGGACGGACTTGTTTTTAGACTGGAAAGTTTACTATTCAGAGAATTCAAGTCACAGAAATTTATCAAAATTGGAGGAAAACCACATCAGTAATAAATGATTTAAATAATCTAAAACCACATCACTAATAAATGATTTAAATAATCTATCTTTTTATAGACTTTAATTGATGCCACAACATCGAAAATACAAAATTATATACAACATATAATTAGAAATAAAATACAAATACGTAAAGCCTTATTAAGACAATGTAGCTAGATGTTAATGATAATCACGCATAGCTAGGATTTCTCCTTGCAATAAGCTCAGTTAATGAGTTACTAATAAGCTGATACTAATATAAATAAAAGTTTAGTGTAGGCATTATCAGTTTACGTACATCCCATATGTTTCTGGTCATCCTAGTATTTCCAATTCCTTGAAATAAATTTTTCATTTTTTTAAAAATGCACATACTTGAGAGCTT
>JAECMU010023266.1:0-11330 GCA_016106625.1 Dracogyra subfuscus | reverse complement strand
ATCCCAGTCTACGCCTCTGAGAATTGAACATGAAATGTTGGCATATTCAAACTTTTCCTCTTTTTAAATAATATTTTCATAAAAGGCAGGGGCGGATGTCAGGATTTCTCTAGAGAAGGAAAGAAGGAAAGAAAGAAAGAAATGTTTTATTTAACGACGCACTCAACACATTGTATTTACGGTTATATGGTGTCGGACATATGGTTAAGAATCACACAGACATTAAGAGAGGAAACCCGCTACTTTTTCCGATTAGCAGCAAGGGATTTTTTATATGCACCATCCAACAGACAGGGTAGTACATGCCACGGACTTTGATATACCAGTCGTGGTGCACTGGTTGAAACGAGAAATAGCCCAATGGGCCCACCGACGGGGATCGATACCACACCGACCGTGCATCTAGCGAACGCTGTACCACTGGGCTACATCTCGCCCCCATCTCGGGAATGAGTGCAATGCTTTAAAAGGTATAATATACTCGGCGTCATTATCGAAGGGTCACTCATATAGTTAGTACTACACATGTTAACGATGCCCGTCCAACACACTAATTATAAAAGAAGGAATGTGTGGCCTTCGTGGATTAGGCCCAGAGTGAGGTTTCCTAAGAAGCATTTGGATTTCATTATAAGTAATGGTACTTCCGGTTGGAGGCCACAACAAAATGGTAATGGTTATGCAAATACATGTACCTACTATCACCACAACAACTGGGTTGTCTCAACGCACCCATGTCTGAAATTATGTATGTTGTGCCCGTGCAATGCGTTTTCACCATGGGTATAAAAGTGTGCATGATTGTTATCCACATTAATAGGTCTAAGTAACGAGCTACTCTCGACTCACTAATATCAAATATCAAAACCTATACGTAGCTCCTGGCTTTATCCTTCGATCGACCGTTCAAAAATGCGCCAAATTACCTTCATTCAAAATGCGCACCCATTATCTTTGGCTAAATTCCGACTGCTCTTTCCAAATTCAAACTCGATAGCGCCCATACACCCCCACCCAACCTGCTACCGGCCCCGGCCGGGTTGCTGGTGCTCCCTTGCATCTTCTAGTGCAGGTGGTCCTTTCACCACCCACATCTTTCCTGTCCTGGACGGAGGGGCCGGCACCTGTGCCCACGACAGGTGTGCGCTACAACAGATTTTTTCTGAATGTGCACGTTACACCCTCTGACCTGACCTGACCTGACCTGACCATCCACATTTTCACGTACATTTTAGTTGACTCTAAATGAAACGGGAAAGCCGAAAGAAGTATGGAGGACAGAAGAGAAGAAAATTCGGGAGGGCAGTCTGAGCTGGGGACTGCTGAAGAAGCTGGTAAAAGACAGACAGCACTGTCGATCTCTGGTTACAGCCGTATGAGCTTCTCAGCACGAAGGGATTAAAGTCACATTCTCTGGTTATCATATTATAACACTATGTACAAAATGAAATACAAGATCAAATGCACTTTTAAAAAACTCGTGTGTGTTCGCTATGAACAAAGAAGTATACGCTCGATTCGTCGTCTGTTTCCGTCATAGCTCGGCAAAGTACAAACGGCAGCCTTTTGTCAATTTCAGTTAACACGTGCGTTTGCTGATTTCAAATTGTAGGATTCGTCTCAAAAAAATTAAAAGAGAAATCTTGCGCTGCACGAAGAACCTCAATGGGTAGGTGTAAACCACTTACACCGACCAGTGATCAATAACTGGTTCAACAAAGGCCATGGTTTGTGCTATCCTGCCTGTGGGAAGCGCAAATAAAAGATCCCTTTCTGCTAATCGGAAACAGTAGCCCATGAAGTGGCGATAGCGGGATTCCTCTCAAAATCTGTGTGGTCCTGAACCATATGTCGACGCCATATAACCGTAAATAAAATGTGTTGAGTGTGTCGTTAAATACAAACAAAAATATTTCTTTTTCTTTTCCATCTGCTGTTGGATTAGGCCATTTTGACATATAATATTTGCGTTGTACCATACCTCTACGGATATAAATATGTTTTGGAGATATGAGACGGCCCCTCAATCAAGACAGTTAAGTTTGTTCAAAAATTGCGAAATCTCACATGATCTCTTGTTGGGGAATTTCACATTTGTGATAAGCCAATTAAAATCGAGATCAGCAGGAGCCCGTCAAAAGTGTCCCACCTAAAATTAAATTTAGAGCTAAACATTCAACGATAGACCAAATAGTTAGACTCCAAAATAGCATTAATAACTCCTTTCGTAAATCTCATAAAGTATTAGCAATATTCATTAATATCGAAAAAGCCTTTGATATGGTATGGCGCCAAGGCTTACTAAAAGAAAACTAGAAACCAACGGCATCAAGGGCAATATATTCAACTTAATCTATAATTTTATACATAATAGATCAATCTCAGTTAGAGTTAACGGCCACTACTCAGATAGAACCGAAATTATAAATGGTATACCACAAGGATCGGTCATTTCACCAACTGTATTCAACATCTTCATTAATGACATAACTAAAGCACTTAATGCTAAAGATAAAAATAAAAGAATTAAACTAAATACAGCACTTTTGGCCGATGACTGCGCCATCTGGCGCACAGGTAGGGTGACCACTTTATTTAGTCAAATGCAAAGAGATATGGATAAACTAAACAAATGGGCCCTGGAATGGGGTATTAAACTTTCTGTACGGTCTGTATGCTCTTCAATAAGGTTAATACGCCAGATAATCACCAATTAACTTCAAATAATAAAATCATCCAGAGAGTTAAAAAATTAAAATTATGTGGCTTGTGCTACAGTTTTTCCATCAGACAGTATCATTTCCATGAGACTGCCTGACGTAGCATCGATCTTTAGTGCTGAAGTTTGGGCAGTCATTAAAGCCTTGGAAGACATCAAAGATTCGAATGCATCCAAATTTATTATTTTTACTGACTCTCTTTCGTGTCATCAAGCTTTACGTAATATGAAGCTGGACCATCCCTTAATTGGAATGTTGATACGAAAGTGTGTCTTTTTATGCACTGCCTATAAAGATGTTGTCTTTTGTTGGGTGCCCAGCCATGTTGGCATCAGGGGTAATGAAAAGGCAGATTCTTCTGCCAAGTCTGCTTTGGATTTGCCTCATGCCAGAGTTGGTGTACCTTATACTGATTTTAAATATAGTATTAACCATTTTATCTTTTCGACTTGGCAACATGATTGGGACGGTGCGGTTGCGAACAAGCTTCATTATATCAAGCCAGTCTTGTGAGAATGACAGTCCTCCTATAGACAGTGCAGGAAGGATGAAGAAGTCTTGCCCGCATCGGTCATACATATTTGACCCGTTCATTTATCTTGAAGAAAGATCCTCCACCTCAGTGTGAGCACTGTCAGTGTACTCAGACGGTGCGCCACATTTTGGTGGAGTGTAAGATTTTGACAGAAACTCGGAACGATATATTTGGTACGCGATATGTGATGGATTCATTTCGATTCCATCCAGAACTTTTATTACAGTTTCTTCGTAATACTGAGTTTTAATGTAAATTTTAAATTTATTTCTCTGTGATATTTGTATTTTTGCACAGTCCTTTACACTGTTGTTTAATTTCACTTTTGAATTTTTATATTGATGTTGATCATCACATTGTGTTAACATTTACCATAGTTTGACACCCAACAGCCGATGTATTTTTCGTGCTGGGGTGTCGTTAAACATTCTTCCATTCATGCACTACACCCAGGAGAAGCTGGAAAAAAGAATACCAGCCTACCCTACCCAACCCCCAAATTGCTGCTGGTAGTCTAATCGGTACAATCACATGGGTTGTCATGCCACGACCAGAAGCGCTCAGGCCCTTTTTAAGGACCCTATGGGCAACCTAGAGAGACTCCACAGCATCAGCTAGGTCTACATTAACGAGCTACTGTCGACTTACTAAATCAAAACCTATACTAGCTCCGGAAACTTTCCTTTTGATCGACCGTTTAAAATTGCGCCAAAATTGCTAAATCAAAATTGCGCACCTTTTACTCTTTTGCATATTAATTGCTCCATTCAAAATTCCATAGCACCACCACCACCCACCCCCGTCTGCTACCGACTTTGTCGGGCTGCTGGTGCTCCCTTGCACCTGCCAGTGAAGGCGGTCCCTCCTCTCCCACCCCCACCTTTCCTATCCTGGACGGAGAGGCTGGTCGAGGACGGCCCCTGCGCCCAAGACAGGCGTGCGCTACAACAGCTTGTTGTGAATGTGCACGTAAAATCCTATGACATGACATATGCCATGACATGACATGACATTGGTAGTAAATCTCAGGCCAGAGATTAATTTTTCAAACTTGTATTGGGAAGCATACCCCCGAACCCACTAGAAACTTTGCTTTGCATCCTCGGTCTCAGTCAGCTTCCCCCCCCCCCCTCCCCGATATCTACTCGCATCCGTCTTGCTTGCTAAAACTTACCTCTATTTATGAGATCCAAACACGGTTTACATTACGAAGTTAAAGTATATTCAGAAGAATGAGAAGAATGTACTGAGTATCGCTTTGAAATCAATAGGTATATTAAAAATAAAACGTCAAAGCATTGTTGACGTCACAACAAAGGAATACACAATAGAAGAAAGGAAATGTTTTATTTAACGACGCACTCAACACATTTTATTTACGGTTATATGGCGTCGGACATATGGTTAAGGACGAGAGATATTGAGAGAAGAAACCGCTGTCGCCACTTCATAGACAACTATTTTCGATTAGTAGCAACTGATATTGTATATGCCCCATCCACAGACAGGATAGTACATACCACAACCTTTATAACACCAGTTGTGGAGCACTAGCTTGAATGAGAAATAAGCCAATGGGCCCACACATAGATGTTTTTATGGTAAGGTTTTTGGAAATTTTTGTAATATAACGGAAAATGTTGAAATACCATTGAAATATAAGTACAGGTATCTTTAGCTAAGATTTATGTATGCATGTCAGCTCTTGACATCCTAAATGCCCACCTATGGTTTACAAATAAAGAAAAATACAGGTATTTTTAGTTTCGAGGAAATTACAAAACAGGATAATAATTATAAAGAGGACTCATTTTAAATATGTTTAGTTAAATATTACTTCAATCATAATGTGTCCAAACTGCATGATTTTGGGTGCATTCCTTGACCATTTTCACACCTATACAGACCACATGTAAGCGGGAGTTATAATATAAATATTTATGGAAACTTTACTCATCAAACTTTACAAAAACCCTCAGTTGAATATAGGTTGAGCTATTAAATTTTTCGCAAAGTCTGCTTGTTTGAAAATTACCCAAAAGAAAAAACATGGGCGTACATGGGGGGGGGGGGGAGGGGGGGTTCGATGGGTTCGACCGAACACCTCTGAAATCGCTTTTTTTATAATTTAATATATCTGACATTGATATCTGACATTATTATATTTACTCAACATAGAAATATATCTCTGCAATCTATTTTGGAACCCCCCTTTTCAAAATCGAACCCCCCTTTTCAAAATCCTATGTACGCCCATGAAAAACCGGTGTATGAATACCAAGCATCAATAGAGCTAAACCGCTTGCACTGCTGGTGAAAACCCAGTTGTCATGTTTAAAAGTAACTCTAAAGCGTTATTATTAAAGGAGATTCAATAGGACAGTATAACATATTAACATGCCTATATCTAATGAAGGTTCAAGCACGTATCTCTTGGGCACAAACATAGGCGTATGAGCTCCAATGTTTGTAGGGGTACAGGCTGATTTTTGCCCGAATTTAACAAAAGTGCCCGAAGCTGGATTACCACGGTTATTCATATTAGCATGAATGTCAAACAGCTATTAGGGGTTGCAAATGAATCGCCACGCATTTTTATATATTAATATTGTGGGTAGAATAATGAAAATACATGGTGAAAAGTGTTCAGTTCAGCTCATTTTGCCCACTTTCTCTATTGTTTTTGCCCGAATTTGAGGATCTCTCCACCCCCACCGTCCCCGCCCCTTGTCTCGTGCGCATATGGGCACAATCTCCGACTTCGCCAGTGACTGGATCCGGGATAGAAGGGGGTGGAGGGTAAGTTGAAAATGGACAAGATTTTGGAATAGCAATTAGTTAAAAAGTTAATCGATTTTATTAATGTTTTAAGTTAACAAAGCCAAAATAAAAAGGAATTGACTTAGGGCCTCCACGAGTCCAAAATATTGTACTCGAGTACTCGAGGGCCAAACTCGACCCGGACCCGAGTACTCGACACTTACACTAAATGAGAATAAGAATAAGACTAAGGAATAAAGTAAAACAGCATTATGCATCTTAATTCTAGCGCTGAACATGGATGCCAAAATCATGCCATTGTACACATTCGACTTGGGCTTTTTCTCCATGTCTTATAACCTTTGACGTAATGGGCGGCAAGCATATGACAAAGTGAAGTAACAAATTATAGAATTAAATGAGAGTGATCTTTCTTGCACGGGTACTCGAGTCCTGTAAACGGACTCGAGTCTTGCTAGACTCGGCCCGTGCCCGAGTACTCGAGTGCTCGTGGAGATCCTAAATTGACTACTCAGCCGAATATTTATATAATTTTTGACCATTTAAGGTCTGTCAAAAAATAAACCATAGAAATAAGAGAGGATCGGATTAGTTAATAATATGAGGGGGGATTTTAACATAACATCTTTAATGAAGGTCTAAAACTTTAGAGTCCGTCCACGACTGGTATATCAAAAGGCGTGGTATGTGCTATTCTGTATGTGGGATGATGCAGATAAAAGATCCCTTGCTACTGGTGAACTTTGTTTTTAGCGGGTTTCATTTCTGAGACTAAATGTCAAAATTAACCAATGTTTGACATCCAATAGCCGATGAGTAATTAAACATGTGCTCTAGAGGTGTCGTTAAACAAAATAAACTTTAACTTTAAAGTCCGATCAATATGTCCACGTGTGTGACCTCGTTAAAGGTAGGGTCAACTCAAACAAGAGCGTTATGTCTTGGAAAGATGCATACCCGGACCACCAACACCTACTGACACTTTAATAAATGAAAAACGCGTAATTTTAGAGTTAATAATAAAACAAACATGATTATTCCAGCTAACTGGGGCAGCCATTTTGTTTCGTTTTTGTGACGACCGGTGGTATAGCTTGGTGCGAAGTGACGTCAGCTCCGTCCATCTCCTCTTTGCACAGTGTAAACAAACGCTCTAATTTGCGACAACGCTCTTCGCTTTCATCAATCTGACTTGTAAAACAACATAAATGACTGGATAGTATAATAAACTATTTCACTAAATATATTTCAGTTTGCATCAATAGAACGAAATGGAGATACGGTATTTTTTTTTTAATTTTAAAAATTAAATCCAAAGAACAAATGCATATTATTAGGCCTATTGGTAGGGTAACGTTCGAGCAAAAACGACCACTCACGATACCCAAGTCATACTTTTCTTTTCCTTGGGACGACGTAATTGGTCAGTTTTGTGATTTTAGATGGGGAACGTCTACTTAATCAAGGGTTTTACAAAATTACTTACAGTAATAAAGCAAGGCGGCTGGCAATACCCATTGCGATTGGAGGGGTATTCGTACGGTTACTATGCAATACCCTGTGATCTTAATACAAAAATGCACGTCTTTTTAGTGTATCTAGACACAGTGTCAGGGGACTGTCTAAATATATACCTGCCAATCAGGAACTACAGGTACAGGCCACGGAAAGAAAAGACCAATTAACCAAGAAAACACTCCGATTATTATTTCAGTACATGGATTAATTTATGTACAAAACATAAAAGAACACTTTGACAATGGAAGTTTATTTTGTATTAAACATAATATATAATTGTTGCTGGCTTACTGGTATGGTTATTAATACAGAACATTGCGATGCATTCGCAAAAATCAGGTATGTTTTGTTTCTTCAGTCTGAAGACTAATTCCTGATGTGACATGTTAGGTATTATGTAATCACCAGATGGCCAGATGGCGTATTCACTGGGATGGTACAAAATGGCTGCGCCCGTTATATATAATTGCCGTCACATTTAATCATTTTATTAATTAACTATACGGTTATACTTGTTGATATTAAGCAAAAACTGTGCATTATATATCGTTGAATATGCATACTAGGCCAAATGCCTTAACTGCCCCCTCCTTTAACGTCGTTGCTCGGTTAACGAGATGGGTTGCATTCCGTCAAGAACACTCCTAGAGTGATAGTAAGTTTGTTTTGTTTTTTACGATACCACTAGAGCACAGTGATTAATTAATCATCGGCTAATGAGTGTCAAACATTTGGTAATTATGACTGGTAGTCATCAAAGTCTTCAAGAAACATGTCGACAAAAGTAAGACGGAAAAATTACGTGGAGGCAAAGAATCTTGCTGATGAAAAAAATCCAATCTGGTGGAGCATTCTGTCGAAACGAGAAGCATCCATCCCAGTAGAAAACTCTATTTTGTTGACACGGTTTTTGTCCTGTTGTGATGCACTGAACGAGAAAAGAAAAAAACAATCAGCTGAATGGAGCCACCGAGGTGGTTCAAACATGCGACGCAAGCACCTCAAGCGAGCACTCAACCCACTGAGCTAAATCCCGCCAACTGTTTAGACGAAATAAGCAGGTCAGATCATAGGGTTTAACGTGCACATTCAGAGCAAGCTGTTGTAGTGCACGCCTGTCGTGGGTGCAAGTGCTTGCGAAGCAAGCTCTTCCGTCCAAGACATAAAGTTGGGTGGGGGAGAGAGGGGACCACCTGCACTGGCAGGTAGCAGCGAAGTAAATAATAACACACTGTCCACTATATTAACATAAATTTTAAAAAAATAGAAAAAGAGAATTTTCCCAGGTGAATCACACATGTAGTGATGATGGCCAGTCCTTGTTTTGTGCAGCAAGTATGTCTGAACTGGGTGATGTCAACCTAAATCTGGAAATAATCTTTTAATTTTGGAGGCACCCCCATTTTGGCCATTTCACGGCTGCTAGGAAGTCCCTCCACCCCGACCATGTATTCATACTCGGTATATACAAATCACTCATGGAAAGTGAGATCTCATTCAACACAGCTGTGCACCATAAATGTAGGTGCAATTCCTGTCAAAGATCCAATTTCTTACCTATTTTCAAACTCATAAATTATTTTATTCAAAAAGGGGGTGTATTTTAAAAGCACTATCTTCGACGCTGATTGGTCAATTTACTTCTCTGCAACCTTGGCAGGTGCAAGGGAGCACCAGCAGTCCGACCGAAATCGGTGCTATGAAATTTTGAATGGAGCATTAATAAGCCAAAGAGAAAAAGGTGCGCAATTTGATTTGAGGAAATTTTGGCGCGAATTTTGAACGGTCAATCTAAATTGTAAAAAAAGCATTCGAGCTAGTATAGGTTTTGACTTAGTATATCGAGAGTAGCTCGTTAATTAGACCTAGGTGTTGCTGCGGTGTCTCCCTAAGTTGCCCATAGGGCCCAAAAATGGGCCCGACCGCTTCTGGTCGTGGCATGACAACCCAGGGGACTAAATAAGCTGCCAAAACGGTCTTATATATAAAGACATTATTCTTGACTCAGCTGCTAATTTGGGTACAAACTGCCAAATTTTAAAATGCAAACACAGGTAGGCCCTAATGAGAATCTAATGACATAAAGTAAAATTAAAATTTTATCCATCCACCCTACAGAATAAAACCGCACAATGACATCATAGTTTTTATTATATAACATTTAGTGAAATATCTTAAAATATCACTTAAATAAAAGTGTTATCAGTCACTCAGTGACGATAGCACATTTTAGAGTGAAATTTTCAATATTTCACTCTACAATGTGTAATCGTCACAGGCTCGTAGCCAGCATTTCGAATGGGAGAGTGACTAGGTATTTGCTGGGACTTTTGGATATGAAGTTGTTTTATATTACCAGTTTTATATGAGGTGCCATGCGCATGCTTACCGGAAATTCTGAAATCTCTGAAAGTCTAAAACGCGTTTTCCTGGCATCTGGAAATTAAAAAAATATATTTATTTTAAAACAACGATTTTCATTTATTTTGTAGACTGTATTTTTGTCATTAAGGCTATTTATCATTAAAAAAAAATCAAGATAATGAAATTCTAGCAGATAACAGAAGATAAAGGTAATGGCACGGTGTAGTGACCCAAGGTATATTTTTAACATGTTCGGCAATTGCTTATTATAACCCTAGTAACAAAAAAGGTACATGTACCTCAGAACTATGACCAGTTCCTTTAATAATGAACATATCTGTAAAAAAACAAAAAACAAAAACATTACGTTCTTAAAAAATGCAGCCTCTGTTAAGAGTAGGCCTACGGGTGTAGTCCTTTAACGTTTTCAGCAAAAGGTATTGCATCCCATTTCATTTTTGTCACTGCTGCGTCATATCATCAGACATTTATATAAATGTTGGCCATAAAATATTTTGAAATACTTGGAAATAACCGGTACGATAAAGCAACTTGTATGCCAAAATGACATAATATTACTTTATATATATGGAAGCCAGTGTTGATTTGAATCTCTATATTATAAAGATCAATGCATGAACGAACAGGAGCTTTCGGTCAGTTAAGTGAAATCATTCAATTAGCTTCATTTTTAATTTTGATGAACCATTCTAAATGATGCATCAAAATTACCTTCAAGAAATTACGCTACATGTTCTAATTGGCTTTAATAATCCTACTGGACATTTGCAAATTCAATAGCACCAAAACCAATCCTCGCCCGCTACCGACACTGGCCGGGCTGCTTGTGCTCCCTTGCGTATGCCAGCGAGGGCGACCTCCTCTTCCACCCACACCAACCATTTTCAGGTCCTGCACGGAGGAACATGCGAAAGTCGACACCTGTGCCCTACAGGTGTGTGCTACAACAGTTTGCTCTGAATGTACACGTTAAAAACTATGACCTGACCTAACCTGACCTGACCAAACAGGATTAGTTTCTGTTTGATTGAAACCTATTTTACTGCCTTTTAAAGAATAGGCCTGATGCGCGGTCGGTCTAGGATCGATCCCCGTCAGCTAATCACTGGGGTTTTTTCTCGACATAACCATATGTCCGACGCCGATATAACCGTAATTAAATGTGTTGAGTGCGTCGTTAAACAAACAAACAAACAAACAAAAAATTTAAAGAATAGATTAGGCACACGTTACACAACTTACTAGGCCTTCTCCAAAATGCATACATATTACAACAGTAATATATTTTTGCAATTTAAATATGAACAGAAATAAATATTATTAAACAAAAGAAAGAATAAAGGAAACAGAAGAAAAAAAAGAGACGCAATAAAGTTTTCTCTGTGATAAAA
>JAECMU010023251.1:0-11605 GCA_016106625.1 Dracogyra subfuscus | reverse complement strand
TTAGCAAAACTGGGCTGAAATAATAGAAAATTAAGCTTCTCCACACCTCAAGTTCACCTAACTAAAGTTGCAACATGGAGGTGACATTGTAAATGTTTCCTGTTGCATAATGGGGTTACTGACAGCAGAACCTTATGGAATGGTCACATTCTAATTATGCGTCACTCATTGGCTGAAATAGCGGTGTGATCCCTTAATGCCCTTGGTTTATGGATGGGTGATTATGCAGCTGTACATGAAACAGACCGGAAGTCGTTAATGGCTCGTAGTGTGTCGGGTTACGAGAAAAGAGGCTGGTGTTTCCGTTGGAACTTGACCTCTAAGCGTGACGTCAGTGTAAAATAATGGATTTTGCAGCTTTCAGGTGTGAGTGTGGATAAGAATAAACTAGTTTTAGCCAGTTCTATAAACGTGTTCAGACATGTTCGTGTGCTGACGTCGAGATAGCGTGGGTACGCCATTCGGATGGTATACACACAAAAAAAACCCACATAATTATCGGCCTCGGAAGTGTGTGTATGTGGGTCCATGATAGCGTGCTTAAACCTTATTGTATTAGAGCGGAGAATCCCACTAACAACTAAGCATTACCCCCACTGTCCTAGGTAGCCACAGATAGCTGACGTGTGTGCCCAGGATAGCGTACTTAAATCTTAATGCGATGGACTATTGGACTAGTGTTAGAGCACAGAATCTCTCACCACACCACTATGTGTGTGTATGTATGTGTGTGTGTGTGTGTGTGTCTGTATGTGTGTGTGTGTGTGTGTGTGTGTGTGTGTGTGTGTGTGTTCACAGGATAGCATGCTTGAACCTTAATTGGATAGAGGTACGAAAAATAAATATAATCTCTAACACATTATTTACAGTGTTCCATGTTTTGAAACATTATTTATATTCTGAGTGTTCACAATGACACTTGCCACAGCGGCTATCAGAGGATATAACGAAAAAATATGATCGACGTTAATAAGACACATGTGTGTCGTTTTCACGTGAAAAGAAATATTAAAATAGATGTCTTTTTAGCAGACCTTAATTTTCAAAGAAGAAGAAAGAGATAACAGTAGAGGAAGAAAGGAATGTGTGACACCCCAGCTCATTACTTTAAAAGCAGACATGATTATAAAAAAAGGAATGCGTAGATGCACTCAATCAGTGGTTAGTAGTGGAAAAAACCCATATGTGTTAAGGAGAAGAAAGGAATGTTTGTTAAGGGAAGAAAGGAATGTGTTTCACACCCCAGGTCATTACTTTAAAAGTAGAAATGATTAAAAAAAAGTAAAAGAAATAATGTGTGTGACACTCCAGAACCGTTGTTTTGAGGAAAGGAATGTTTAACGAATGATTGCAACTCAACGTTTCAAACTAATCTATGATGAAGGGAAGTAACTACATTTTAAACACGAGTCTGTCCCTAGAGTATTAGCCTTTACAGGGCCGTTTAATATACATTTACCAAATGGGTAAACATAGGGGCGAGCCGTAGGCCAGTGGTAAGTCTAGGATCGATCCTCGTCGGTGCCCAATAGCCTATAGCCAGCCAGTGTACCACGACTGGTATATCAAATGTCCTGTCTTTTCCTGTGCACGCATCCCTTGCTACTGTAAAGTAGCGGGTAGGGGGGGAAATATCAACTGTTTGGCAACCAATATCCCGTGACAAATCTAGTAGTGTCATGGAGTAAAATAACAAAAAACAAGCACCAAACACCAAACAAACCACAATGGTTTGATTTTCATTTATAGTTTTTTATTACAATCACTAGTCTACTGACACGTATATAATGGACACACGTTGGTTTACATCGAGAGACCTTAAGGACGACATGTGAATATTGTTATTAGTGTTCATTTCTCTCCACCATCTTCGTTAGTACTGTAATCATCATCGTATCGTCATCGTATACTTCGTCCAAATATTCGCTGATCCAGGAACAATACTGATTTAATCTAGAACGGATCTGTAGTCTCACATCTCGGTTGGGATGCACTGACTGTAGAATTGTCCTCGTGGTGGGGCCTTTGTCAAAGTAATGCATATGTGTCAGAATGCGAAAGTATGTGTCTTTAAATAACTTCCATTCCATTGCAGCTTTGACACATTATCTGGAGTTGAACGTTTTAACATAAACCTAAATATTAATGATCAATTATTTTTAGAGATTTTGATGATGCAAATAAGAGATAAAACAATTGTATTTGCATCTAGGAAAAAGAAAGCACAGCAAAAAATAGAAAAACAATTAGAAGAAGAAATTAAAAATATTGATACTCAGCTTAGTCAAATGATAGCTGATACATCTCTAGAACAAAAGCTTTATAATTTACAGAAATGAACTACAAGCTGACAGAAAAGAAAAATTAAAAGGTGTTTTTATTAGATCTAAAGCTCGGTGGGTGGAACACGGAGAAAAACCATCAAAATAGTTGTGTAGCCTAGAAAGGAGAAATTATGTGACAAAAGCTATAACTGTATTAATAGACAACAAAAATAATGTACTCGGAACTCAAAAGCAAATTGAGAAAGAAGATTTTTATAAAACATTATATACTAATCGAGATGATGAATTAATTAACGTTGATATAAACAGAGAACTTCATAACTGTAGAGTAGCCAAACTAAACGGTAATGTGTCAAAATCGCTAGATGGAGAATTAAATTATAATGAAGTTACTAATTTTCAGAAACAAATGAACAATTTTAAGTCGCCTGGGACAGACGGATATACGGCTGAATTTATCAAAAACATTTGGACAGATTTTGTTATTTTGTCATTAAAAGCTTAAACTTTCAGTATAATCGGGGTCAGTTATCTAATTCACAAAACTTAGGATTAATCACACTTATTCCCAAAAAAAAGATAAGACAAAAGAATATATTAAAAATTGGAGACAAATATCACTTCTGAATGTTATTTACAAATTAGGGTCAGCAGCTATCGCAGAAAGAATTAAAATTGTTCTCCCCTCATTAGTATCAATGGATCAAAATGGATTTATACATGGCCGATCGATAGGTAATAATATTAGACTAATATATGATACATTACATTATACAACTACACAAAATAAAAAAGGAATGCTTTTACTTGTAGATTATGAGAAAGCCTATGACACCCTTTTATGGAATTTTATAAACTAAGGTATTAGCTTATTTTAAATTTGGTGCCTCAATTCAGAAATGGATAGCAATTTTCTATAGTGAATGCAAATCATGTATATCCATAAATGGTACTATTACTGAACGTTTTAAACTTGGCCGAGGATGTAGACAAGGTGATCCTTTATCCCCCTATATTTTGTATTCTATGTGTTGAAATTCTTGGGATCTTGGTAAGAAACAACAAAAATATAAAAGGAATTGAGATGTGTGGTAATGAATTTAAACTATCACAGTTTGCCGATGACACATTACTACTTGACTGGTGTGAAAAACCTTACAGCATCTATGGAAATACTACAATAGTTTACAAATATGTCAGGTCTAAAAGTAAACATTGATAAAACAAATATTAGGCAAAGACCGTAATGATTACAGAAAAAATGTGTCCAAAATGTAAATTGAAATGGACTACTGAATTTACAGTTCTTGGTGTCCAATTTTCTACTAATCTGTATCAAATGCAAGAATGTAAAAAGTTAAAAAGTTACTCGAACAATGGTCAAAACGTTCTTTTATCAGCATTAGGAAAAATTGCTGTAATCAAAATTTGTTTATCTATTTTCTTCACTCCAAAACCCAACAGATGCTTTCTTTAAAGATCCCAGACCGACCGCGCATCTGGCGAGCGAGCGCTTTACCACTGAGCTATGTCCCTCCCCCATCTACACCAATAAACTATTGCTAATAAACTACATACCTGTGAATTAATTAAGCACCACCTAAAATGCATTGCAGCCAAAAAAGGGGCCAAGAAGTAGTTGTCCGTACAGGTTTAAACGTGATATTGAGATTTTTATATATTCTGTATCTCGGTATTTACCGTGTTATCATGAATAACTTACTTTTGAAAAGCACATCAGTATGATTTTCCGCTACATAGTTAATAACCAAACATTTTCATGCTTATTTACGGCTGCTGTCTCTTTCCCTAGAATACTATATTAAATATTGATATAATGACAGTCTTACTTACTGTCAATGTTTTCTTTTTTAATATCTTCTGTACACACAGAACATTAATTTCAGTGTTTGTCATCCATGTGATGGTCACAATTACTTGCGAAGTACAAGTCATGCGAATCATATATGATCAGTACTAAGTGGTGCTTGAGACATTTCCAGGGCCTCTTTATATGAACCGATCTGAAAGCAAAGATCACCTTAATTGTATAATGTAGTTGTGCACTTAAGGTAATCGTAGCGCTAAGATCGCTTCGTGGAACAGGCGGGCCCAAGGGTGTACTTCACAAAGCTCGCTAAAGCTCTGTTAACCAAGATGGCATTGGCCGTACAAGTCTTTTTCCACTGCACCTCCAGATCGCTAAGTTGCGAGTGTTTAGTGAATCGGGTCGCATATGTATATTACTACAATAGGGAGATATGTAGCCCAGTGGTAAGGCGCTCGTAAAGAAACATCGGCGACAAAGGAGGGTGAAATAGGTACGGTGTAATGAATATACAAACTCGAGCCTTGTACCACAGTGGTAAAGCGTTCGTTTGATGCACGGTCGATCTGGGATTTATCCCCGTGGATGGGCCATTGGGCTATTTCTTATTCCATCCAGTGTACCACGATTGGTACATCAAAGGCCTTGATGTGTTATATCCTGTCTGTGGGGTGGTCCATATATTAAAAAAATGCCACTAATGAAAAAACATGTAACGTGTTTCCTCTCTAAGACTATATGTTCAATTACCAAATGTTTGTGCTCTAATGGTGTCGTTAAACAAAACGAATTTTAAATGTCAAATTACCAAATGTTTGATGTCCAATAGCTGATTATTAATAAATCAATGTACTCTAGTGGTGTCATTAAACAAAATAAACGTTAACTTTTGCTATTTGTGTGCATGTGTGATTCAAATGTATGGTTTTCTTCACTCTACAGGTGACCAATGGGCTTTTCAAACTGTCCATTGGCCTCGATGAGGTTTATACATGTACCACACTGACCATCGGTCAGAAGGGAAGTTACCCCCAGCCCACCTGCACCAGTCTTTCCCTGATATATATATTAATCAGCTGTCAGGTGACATTGAAAAAATCGTTTGAGTATAATAAAACTGTTCTGTTCTCACAGGTTGCATTCGTATTAATAACTGCGACGCTGATAACCGTGTGCCTGTCTGGCTGTTCATCACTGGCGTTGTGTCATTATGGTTGCTTGGCGGGTTGATCTGCCAGGACAAACAGACGTATTCGCGGATAATATACGTATCAATCATCGTCCTCTTCATGTTCAGCTGGCTCATCGTAGGTACGTTCAGGCTGTCTTAAAGCTGTTTTGTTTGTTTTTGTTTTATTTGATATAAAACGTATTTTATTGCAGACTGTTTTTATAAAACGAAAGGAGAAAAAAAAGGACAAAGCCGTCATTGAGGCTAAATATCACTCAATTGGAGAGAAGGAGATGTTTTATTTAACGACGCACTTAACACATTTTATTTACGGTTATATGGCGTCAGGACCTTACGTTATTAGGACCACACAGATATTGAAGGATAAAACCCGTTGTCGCCACTTCATGGGATACTCTTTTCGATTAGTAGCAAGGGATCTTTTATATAATGTCATCGGCAAACTGTGATATTTTAAATTCATTACCACATATCTCAATTCCTTTTATATTTTTTGTTGTTTCTTACCAAGATCCCAAGAATTTCAACACATGAATAAAAATATAGGGGGATAAAGGATCACCTTTTCTACATCCTCGGCCAAGTTTAAAACGTTCGGTAATAGTACCATTTATGGATAGACATGATTCGCATTCACTGTAGAAAATTGTTATCCATTTCTGAATTGAGGCACCAAATTTAAAATAAGCTAATACCTTAGTTCATAAAATTCCATGAAAGGGTGTCAAAGGCTTTCTCAAAATCTACAAGTAAAAGCATTCCTGGTTTATTTTGTGTAGTTGTATAATGTACAGGAACATTGTGGTTTATTACGTGTATAATTTATAAGAACAGTGTGGTGTATCTCTTGTATATTTTACAGGAATAGTGTGATTTATCTTTTGTATATTTCACAGGAACAGTAAGGTTTATCATGTGTATATTTTACAGGAAAACTGGTGTATATTTTGTATATTTTAGAGAAACAGTATGGTTTATGATATGTATATATTACAGTAACATTGTGGTTTATATTTATAGGAACAGTCTGGTTTATCGTATGTCTATTTTACAGGAACAGTGCAGTTTATCATGTGTCTATTCTACAGGAATAGTGGTTTATAATCGTGTATATTTTACAGGTACACTGTGGTTAATATAATTTACAGGAATAGTGGTTTATTACGTGTCTATTTTAATGCAACAGTGTGGTTGATCACGTGTGTATTATACAGGAACAGTGGTTTATGTAACATATATTTTACAGGAATAGTGTGGTTTATGAAATGTCTATTTTACAGGAGCATTGTGGTTGATAATCATCTATTTTATAGGAATAGTACTGTACAGGAACAGTGTGGTTTATCACGTTTCTATTTTACAGGAACAGTGGTTTATCACTTGTATATTTTACAGAAACAATGGTTTATGTAGCATGTATATTTTACAGGAACAGTGTGGTTTATGACCTGTCTATTTTACAGGAACACTGTTGTTTATATATATAATATTTCACAGGAACATAGTGGTTTATATATTTAATATTTCACAGGAACACTGTGGTTTATGATGTATACATTTTACAGGAACACTGTGGTTTATGATGTGTATATTTTACACATACACTGTGGTTTATGACATAAGAGTAGCCTATGAAGTGGCGGCAGCGGGATTCCTCTCAAAATATGTGTGGTCCTTAACCATATGTCTGACGCCATATAACAGTAAACAAAATGTGTTGAGTGCGTCGTTAAATGAAACATTTCTTTCTTTCTTTCTGTTGTTTATATATTTAATATTTCACAGGAACACTGGTTTATGATGTGTCTATTTTACAGGAATACTATGGTTTATGATGTGTCTATTTCACAGGAACACTGTGGTTTATGATGTGTCTATTTCACAGGAACACTGTGGTTTATGATGTGTCTATTTTACAGGAACACTGTGGTTTATGATGTATATATTTTACAGGAACACTGGTTTAACTCTTATATATTTTATATGAACACTGTGGTTTATGATGTTTATTTTACAGGAACACTGGTTTATTTCTTATCTATTTTACAGGAACACTGTGGTTTATGATGTGTCTATTTTACAGGAACACTGGTTTATTTCTTATCTATTTTACAGGAACACTGTGGTTTATGATGTGTCTATTTTACAGGAACACTGTGGTTTATGATGTGTCTATTTTACAGGAACACTGTGGTTTATGATGTGTATATTTTACAGGAACACTGGTTTATCTCTTATCTATTTTACAGGAACACTGTGGTTTATGGTGTGTCTATTTTACAGGAACGGTGTGGTTTATTTCTTGTATATTTACAGGAACAGTGTGCTTTATGGCGTGTCTATTTTACAGGACACTGTGGTTTATGGTGTGTCTGTTTTACAGGAACAGTGTGGTTTATCTCTTGTATATTTTACAGGAACAGTCTGGTTTATGACGTGTCTATTTTACAGGACACTGTGGTTTATGGTGTGTATATTTTACTGGAACAGTGTAGTTTATCTCTTGTATATTTTACAGAAACAGTCTGGTTTATGACGTGCCTATTTTACAGGAACAGTGTGGTTTGGCGATTTGAAATCAACTTTGGAGAGTTGTGACTCGCTCAGCAAGTCGTGTTCGAAATGTCCTCAAGACGTGATCAACATGTCATTGGCGGCGCTCATCGTTGAGTGGCTTACTGTGGTGGTGGCTTTCTGTGCTTCAGGCGCTGCCATGGTCTATACGTATTTTTCACAAAAATAACCTGACAATGCAAGTGAGACAGTGTAGTAAAAACACTCATAGCCCAGTGGTACAGTGCTCACCTGATGCGCGGTCGGTCTAGGATCGATCCCCGTCAGCTAACCACTGGGGGTTTTCTCGACATAACCATATGTCCGACGCCGATATAACCGTCATTACAATGCGTTGAGTGCGTCGTTAAACAAACAAACAAACAACAACCAAAAAAAACAAAATACTTTTCCATATTGATTTATTAATCATCGACTATTGGATGTCAATCATTTGGTAATTATTTGGACATAATGATATAGTCTTAGAGAGGAAATCCTCTACATTTTTCCATTAGTAGCAAGGGATCTTTTACATGACAGAATAACACATACCACAGCCTTTGATATACCAGTCATGGTACACTAGCTGGAACGAGAAATAGCCCAATAGGCTCACCGATGAGGATCGATCCTAAACTGACCATGTATCAAGCGAGCGCTTTACCACTGGGTTACGTCACGTCTGCCCACTCCCACCCCACCCCCTGTTTATGAACATACACATTGTAAACATGTAAGTTTTCTTACACACCCGCTGTGGTGAGAAGGAACATCATTCGTTTTGTATGAGGGGCGAGACGTAGTCCAGTGGTAAAGTGTTCGCTTGATGCGCGGTCAGTCTAGGATCGATCACCGTCAGTGAACACACAGGACTATTTCTCGTTCCAGACAGTTCTCGACGACTGGTGTAACAAAGGCCGTGGTATGTACTATACTGTCTGTGGGATAGTGCATATAAAAGATCCCTTGCTGCTAATCGTGGCGGGTATGTGTGGTCGTTAACCATATGTCTGACGTCATATAACCGTAAATAAAATGTGTTTTGTGCGTCGTTAAATGAAACATTTGCTTCCTCCTTCGTTATATATGACAACAACAAACAACAGTAACACACATCTTTGTGACGAATAAGTTAACTTGAACCTAACTGCTCTGTGATGCATAAGTTAATTGCAAGCACAAGTTCAGCAAATACGTTTTAGCTGAAAAAGACGTTTAAATTTATCCTAAACGTGATTTGGTTTATACTGATGTAAGAAAGAGAATCCGTTAGCGTCTAAAAGTGTCGCCATTCGACCTGAGCAGGATAAAGTCGATATATTATTAATAAGCCCGTTACCAGTTTAATTATCCTGCAAAACCACATTATTATGTATATGCAATATTTAAATTTAAAAAACAACAAAAACATATACGCTAACTGTTGTGTTGTATTTATTTATGCATTTCGCTGCATTTCTTCGATATATCGTCTACCTGCTTTGAGGCCATTTGTTAACAATATTTGAAATAAATTAATAACCTTTTTTAAACATGCACCGATTTGCGTAATACATCTGAAATAAATTAATAACCTCTTTTAAACATGCAGTGATTTGCGCAATACATGTAGCTGTGTTCACGTTTACATAACTTAAACTGGTTTAACTATACTGGTTTAGCAAAAACACTTTTGGTTGGAAATGATGAGTGTTCATCACATGCAATAGCTATTCCGGTATACGTCGGAAGTGTTGTTATTCGCATCTGCGCAAGACGTCAAAATAACAATGGACTACTAAAGTGGTTTAGCTATTCCGGTATAAAGAAAAGATCGCCTTAACATATACATTTTAAACAGGTTTAGTGACACCAGTTTAGTTGAACTAGTTTAAAGTGTAACTGTGAACGCAGCCTATGATGGACATTGATCGACGTTTAAGAAGATAGAACATATACGGTAAACCATTAACGACCAACTTAATCGTTAAAAATCAATAGTTTTCGTAAAGTAGAATGATGAATAAAGTGGTTTGTGTGACTCTGACACCTTAGTTGCAAATTAAAAGTGGTACAATTCTTTTCCCAAATATAGGTTATCAATTTGTAACCCTTTATTAGCCATAAACACCATTTATATGTACATGTTATTATGTGTAATATTTTAAGGAACCGATTTATGTCACTAACATAAATTTAAACCACCGTAAGTAAAAGAACTCATTTATTAAAGTACCGTAATTATGATTGACCGGGATTTTTATTCCAAGGGACATAACTTTTGAAATTCTCGCCACTAATTTTAAAATTGTTGCTTTCATAACACACACATACTCTCAAACTTGCAAACATGTTGTTGTTATAAACAAGACTGATTGATGCAAAAATAAAATAAATAAAGGGTAAAAAAGATTTAATGAGCATAAATATTTTTTAGTCTAGATTTTGCTTCATATTTGACTAAATACAGTTATGGGCCAAATGTTTTCAGTGTGATATTTGACTTAATGCAGTTATGGGCCAAATGTTTTCAGTGTGACAGTTGTAAACCAAATGTATAAATGTGACATATAAACATGACATTTTGGTACATTTACAATGTTAAAATGAAATACGAGTATGTACTTAAGATATGTTTACATTAATTAAAGGTACTGCAATTTGTTCTCACATAAATGTTTATTTACTTATAATTAAGAAATTCCCATTACACCACCCCACCCTAGTTCCTATGGACTTGATGTATTTTATTTTAATAAATGCAAAGACTACACAATGATATTGTCTATAGGACATATAAGTTGTAAAGTGATTGTCAGTATGTGACAACATTATAATATTTTCCAACATTTTTGTGTTTCTGTGCCCTGCTGTGGACAGTTTTAGCAGACGGGTAACACATTTGCAAAATAATTAAAAATACACAGTTTAACCGAACACATTAAAACTTGGAGGATTACTAGTTAAGATAACAAATAAAAGAGGGTTCATTTTAGTTTTTTGTTAAAGTCTTATATCTTGTTTTGGTGAGGAGGGGACGCTTTTTTTGCAAATTTGCCAAAATGGCCTCTGGAATATCCACTAACGTATCATGTTGATATCTATGCTGAACAAGATTTATGATGAAATATTATTACTTTTATTTTCTTCTAATTAGGTCCATTTGATTCAGTTTACATTACAAAAGTCATAGAAAAGTATGTTTAAAAACAAATGCTTGTTGTATGTTACTAGCTCCGGAAACTTTCCTTTTGACCGGCCGTTCAAAATTGCTCCAAAATTCCTCAATCAAAATTGCGCACCTTTTTCTCTTTTTCATATTAATTGCTCCATTAAACATTCTATAGCACCACCACCACCCACCCCCGCCTGCTCCTTTGCACCTGCCAGTGCAGGCGGTCCCTCCTCTCCCACCCCCACCTTTCCTGTCCTGGACGCCGAGGCCCTACGACGGGCGTACGCTACAACAGCTTGTTCTGAATGTGCACGTAAAACCCTATGACATGACATGACAGTCGGAAAGAGTAGCCCAAAAGTGGCGACAGTTGGTTTCCTCTGGATAATAAAGAAATTTCATTGATAGCTTTCTTTCTTGGGATAGCTGTATCCTATATACCCGAAAATAAGAAAAAGATTTTTTCGTGTTAAGTGGTACGTTCGGCAACGTCAGAAGTAGCTAGTAGGTCTATATTTGACGCTAGTCATGATTTCTCCATTAGGTTTGTACTCTTTGTAACCATTTTTAATGTGAAATATTATGACCTT
>JAECMU010023242.1:0-15140 GCA_016106625.1 Dracogyra subfuscus | reverse complement strand
GAGACGTAGGCGTCTCTCCATTTCGTCCCATCCACTCAGTGGGCGACAGGTCAGGCGAAACAGCGGGCCAAGGCAGTGTGTTGACATTCTGCTGTCTCAGGAAGTCGGTCACTACTCGTGCGACGTGAGGGCGAGCGTTGTCTTGCTGCAACATGACGGCGCCACGTTGACCTTGAAGGAACGGGAGCACATGCGGTCTTATGATCTCATACCTGTAGCGTACAGCAGTCAGATTTCCAGCCACAATCACCGCAAGCGTCAGCGTATCGTTCGTTAAGACGTCTGTAGACTCGATTTCGACCATCATTACTGTCCAAAAGGAATCTGGACTCATCAGTTGTAGTGAATAATAAAAATTAGCATACGTGTGTTTAAAAGTGTGAAATACAGGTAGCAATCGAAAGGCGTACGAGTCCGATGTTTATAACGTTGACATGAGTGCTGAAATTGACAGCTATCGTAATTATCTGCTACGAATTGACTGCTCGGTTTTTGTAATGCAAAAATAGCCGAACCGTACTATTTTTAGCCCAGTGAGGGCCCGCCAAAAGTGTCCTACTTTCAAAATTCTGGGTTAATTTTTTAACTTGGAAAAGCCAATGTAGTGAAACAAATTCAGACTGCGGCGTCTTATATACACCAAACGTAATGGGATTTTCTGTTCTATATGCTTAAATAATACAAATATTCCAGACAATGCCGCTTTAAGTGGCAGGAGAGCTAGTTAGCAGACCAGTTCCTGCTGTGTCCAATGCACTGGTCCCTAGCCCGATTGAGTTAGAATGACCAGTTCATACCCGTTTGTTAATTAACCGTAAACTTGTTTTGCTGCAGCGTAGTTCAGTTTAAAATCCTGGTAGTGTTTGTACCTCGTGTTAAGCGGCTGTAGTTGTTTTGATCTTATTTCGTCTTATTTTGTTACCTCAGTGAAGCGAAATATCGCCGAGAGGATTTACAGTAAAGCAAACAATCATACTTTTTAGCACCAACTAAAATGGTAAGACTTTTTATTTATTATCCTAACATGCAGATTTATTTAAAAATCACTTGGCGCCTGTACGGTTCACATCGTGATCGTGACGATCGTCGTCTACACGTGGTCACGACTTTCATGTTTTGTTTTTGTTATAACCCCCAATTAATTCCCTCTTTGGAAGGACTTTACCTTGACACTCACACGAACCTTAACCATAACAGTTAAACTGTATTAACTCTATTTATGACAAGTATTTATGGATCTTACCGATTCTTAGTCATAAGGAATCATAGTCATTTCGTACCCAGGGCCAAGTCATATCGTACCATCCATTTCGTACCGATACTACCATACTTCCTGGTCATTTGGTACCATCCTTCAAACTAACACATTAAACAAACATAGCCCTTAAAGTTAAAGCGGGTAAGATAAATACGTTTCAGGTCCAAGATAATCCGTATAGTTTTGAATACAATTTTCATCAAACAACAGAAAACAACTTAGAGATATGTCTACGAAGGGAAGAAATTGGGAAAAAAAACCGACATAGCCTTGGGGAATGGTGCCGATATTCGGAGTCTAGCAACATAGGTGATAAAACCCTGAATAATAATAAATAATTTTAATAAATATGAACACAGGGTTCGCACGCATCCTGGAAAGGGGATGCAGTTGATTCGTCCACTACTAAAAATCTGTTCCGGACGATTCGTCCACTGGGTTTTCATTTCCCTTGGTACATTTTGTCCACGGACTTAATAATGTGTACATGGGGGCTAAATAAATTATTAGAAATAATTTTTACCACGTATTTTTGTTTGCCATGTTATAAATTTACAAAGGTAAAAATTAATTAGATTGCATCAGATTACGCTTGATATATGTTTTTGTAACAATGTTCTGCAGCCATAATTCTTTGGCATTTCTATTTATTAGGTTATTGTTTGTTTCTATAATGTAGGCTACGCCTTTCACGCTACATGTCGTAGGATGTTTTTAGTACAATATACCCAGTAAAGAAAATCTTTAGCCCTTCCCTTTCAACTTGTTTGTTTTCGGTTTGCTTTACCAATTAAGTGTACAGAAGTAATTATGACAAATGTTTCACCAAGATGAATCCAGTCAAGTCTAAAACAACACGCCTTATTTGACTGACATTTGTTGTTTTGGTGAATCGTTTTTTAATGTACATTTAATGGGTTATAGCTAAAACGGAACCGTGCCAAAACGGCCCCAGGCGAAAACAGAACCAAATTGGACAAAACGGAACCAGTGTTGGCTAAAACGGCACCAAAAGTTTTGGACAAAACGGAACCTGTGTTGGCTAAAACGGCACCGAAATCAAAAACAAAATTGTTGTGTTTAAAATGTGAACGAAACTTATTTTGTAAACAATTACTGGAATGTTTATTTAGCAGTACACTTCTATGGTAATAAACAGAATATTACATTCGTGTCCATGACAGACGATGTTCACGACACTCGTGCCTAAAATTATCGCATTTTCCTCGCACTCGTGTCGTAAACATCGTCTGTCATGGACACTCCTATAATATCCTCTATATACTTTAATGGGGATTAAAAATTAACAATACAGGTGTAATAAGATTTAAAAAATCAATGTGCTCAAGTGGCAGCGTTAAATAATTAAAAAAACTTATTATGTGTGGTTCTGTTTTAGCCAATACAGTGCGGTGCCGTTATAGCCACAATCGGTTCCGTTTTCGCCATCGAAAATGGTTCCGTTTCCACCAACAAAAATGGTTCCGTTTCGGTAGTGGTTCTGTTTTAGCCTGTTCCCCATTTAATTATATTGGAATTAAAAGACAACACGTTTTTATTTTATTTCCAGGTTAGTGGGCATATGTGGATAACACGTGACGAGGGAGGGCATAGTGGATATAATTTACGCCATTGAAGGAGAACATTACATGGGGGGGGTAATAAAGTCTTCAAACGCGGAGGCTTGTATTACCTATTTACCACATCGTGACATGTGAGATAATGTACGAGCGAGTGGACAAATCGTCCACATGATAATGAATACAAACAGTTAATAAAAACTGGATATTAATGTTGAATTCTAACTCTATTTTACTGTTTTAGTTAAAGTATACCACAAAATAATGTTAAGAAACGATTACAATGTCAAAGAATAATTAATATGTTTGAAAAAAAATGCAGTCATCGAGTGGACGAATTGTCCGAGGTGAGTGGACGAACCGTCTGGAAAGCCCTGGAATTTTATTTTCACCCTGGAAAGTGCTGGAAAAATGAATTACCCCCCTGGAAAGTCCTGGAATTTTACTATTTTTTTGTATATATTTGTTTCATTTAATCATAATTATTTGGAAAATATATTTATAAATGATAGTGTTTGATGTCTGGTTCCAAGCAATAGCCTTCATGCAGAAGTAATTATAAGAGGTTGACTGCCAATGGTCAACTGTTAAAATGTACACAGTAAGAAGGCGTGGACATAAATGAACACAACTTGTGATTGGTTGAATAAATTATGTAACTGTAAGAAGTCTTATTTTTGACATTTGTGAGTTGGAAACTACTGTCAAAGATAAATAATTTAGTAGATAGCTGTAACCGGCGCCTTCCAACAAAACAATTACTCCTAAGGCTTATGTATGCTATGCGTCTGTGCAGCGAGAGAACATGTAGTTGGCACATTGAAGTCTTAAGACGATCCAACAAAATAGTGCTTAAAAGTCCTGGAAAACATTTGAAGTGTGTGAACCCTGGAACACATATTTTAGTTAAGTTGAAATGTCCGAATATTATTTATTTGCATCTTATTTGTTTAAGAAATAAACAATAACAACCATTAAAACAATAACTATCCAGTTGCTAATGTTTGTACAAAGTGGCGATACCTTTTATTCTTTTGCTGATAAAATATCCTTTAAAAAAAGCAATTTAATGTCATTTGGTAAAAGACACTATCAGGGTGATTGTTATGCCATGGTATGATATGACTTTCAGTTATGGTATGAAATGACTTATTGCAATGGTGCGAAACGACCAGGGTACGAAGTGACTAGCAACCATCATAAGTTAAGTCTTAAGCTTGCTAGTCACTTCGTACCTAATTTGGTCGTTTCGTACCCAGTGCCCATATTTTCGAAGCTCTCTTAGCGCTACGAAATTGTAAAAAAATTTGTAGCGTGTGACATCACTACAGCACACTCCATAGTGATGTCATAGCTTCCAATAATTTTACGATTTCTTAGACTGAGATTGCTTTGAAAATATGGACCCAGGCCATTTCGTACCATTGCAAAAAGTAATTTTTTTACCGTTGGACATTTTGTACCTTGGTCATTTCGTATCCTGGTTATATAGTACCATTGCAAAAACTCATTTCGTACCATAAGTGAAAGTCATGACATGACAATAACCCCAGTAGTGTCTTTCATTAAGATGACGACTTAGATGATAGGCTATTACATGCGTGGATACAAAGTAATTTTGAAGTGCCCCAGAAAAAATTAGGGATGCAGTCGTTTTGTCCACGGACGATTCGTCCACTGAAAATTCGTCCACTGACGAACTCGAGACGATTCGTCCAATACAAATTTTCATTTTGTCCACGGACTAAATAATGTGTACTGCATGTACGTGGGGGCTAAATAAATTATTATATGTATTTTACCCCGTATTTTTGTTTGCCGTGTCATAAATTTACAAAGGTAAAAATAAATTATATTGCATTAGCAGGCTGCAAAATGACCGGGTTCACATCGCAAAATGCGATGCATAATCTTGCGATCGCGATACAATTTCTAACAATGATTAGCAGTTTGCGATGCATATTTTTTTCAGCCAAACTGAATTAGCGCCTAGCCTAGTGTTCAGTGGATTTATAAGTGGAGAAATCTCTTACGATGGTGGCTGAAAAAAATGCGCTTATGGTTGTTCATTTTCCGAGATCGCGACGGAAAAAATGATTCGTCAATGATAAAACGTGGTTGGCTTTAAAAATAAATTAAAAAATCTCGATCAACCACCTGCACGTGTGTGTCATTATTTTTATTAGAAAATACTGTCGAATAAGCGAGCTTGTAACGTTCGATGTTTTGACAAGAACAGTAACATAGCACTGTACGGTTCTAGTTTCTACGTCATGACCTTGATGCCTATATCGAAACTAACGGCCAATACAATTCCACCAAACGTTTTCATAAGCGAACAATCAACAACCTAATTTAGGCTAAAAGTTATATTGGTTTAAAAATCGGTAGATTAGAACGTTACTTCTTTCGTCGATCGAAAACATTCTATTTTTAGGTTGATTTGCTGTGTCAATCGGGTTTACCCGTAAACATCGCTTAGAATAAGGTAGATGATCAAGTGTGACCACTGATGATTATTATTTCTGACAAATATTGTTGTTCAACTAAACAAGTGATAGTGATGGTCAATCACATGTACAGTTCTGTACTTTGTTTTATTTCGTGTTAAGCAACACACAATACAATTGTAAGTCTGTACATTCAATAAAAACAAGCATTTTTAATGAAAATAATGTGTTTTATTACTTTTTACTTATTTGATAAAAGTGCTAATCAGAATCCAGTAGTTGCTATACAATTTTTCATCCAGTAGGAAAAACTGCTAATCAAAATTTTAAAAACAAATCGCACCCTGATTAGATTACGCTTGATATGTTTTTGTAACAATGCTCTGCAGACATAATTCTTTGGCATTTCGATTTATTCGGTTGTTGTTTGTTTCTATAATGTAGGCTACGCCCTTCACGCCACGCTATATGTCGTAGGATGTTTTTAGTACAATATACCCAGTAAAGAAAATCTTTAGCCCTTCCCTTTCAACTTGTTTGGTTTCTGTTTGCTTTACCACATTGTGACATTTGAGATGATGTACGATCGAGTGGACGAATCGTCCGCATGATAATGAATACAAACAGTTAATAAAACATTAACTGGATATTAATGTTGAATTCTAACTCTGTTTTACTGTTTTAGTTATAGTATACCACAAAATAATGTTAAGAAACCATTACAATGTCAAAGAATAACTATTAGTATGTTTGAAGAAAAAAAAAGGCAGTCATCGAGTGGACGAATTATCCAGTGGACGAACCGTCTGGAAAGCAAAAATTAAAATGTTAAGCAGGTGAATACAATGCATTTATTGGTTTTTAGTGGGGAACGTAATATCTTGATCAAAATCAAAGGGACTGACACCAAAGTGTGGTACAATAATTATTTGATTAATTGGCGATGTTGTGACCACTAAGAACTTGTTACGGCGATATGCACTCACCTGGAGGGTCTAGATGGTCCACTACCCCCTTTTTTCTTTTGATTATTAAAACGAGCAGCACCACTTTGAATTCGCCAGGCGATATGCTCTCGCCTGGTGGGCACAGGTGGGTCAGTCTATCGGTCTTTTCAAATACAAAATCAATTGATGGTTTTAATTATATTAATAAATTGGGAGACAGGCACTTGGAAGTCATTCAGGTGATGTACATTCACTCTGAAAGCCCCCCCCCCATGTTTGAATTATTAAAATAATAAATTGCGGGCACGGCCGGGTCGGTTTATCATGGTTGTTAAAAAATATGTTGGTGGTCTTAATTACATTAGTAAATTGTGTTGTGTAGCCTAATAAATTGACAGTTTTCTTTGGCCGTTTTGACTTTTTTTCTTTGGCCATTTTGGCATACAATATTACATGTTCAGGGCCATTTCATCATGGTGCCGTTTTGACTGTATACTGTCATCGATATACTGTCTAATGAATGTCGACAAAGGTAAGTACATGTACTTGTAAATTGTATTTTAAACATTCTTCACTTTCGATATATATATTTTTAGGGTGATGAAGTAAATCCCAAAGCTTATCCATTGGCTGACCCAGATCTGACCAAGTCCATCCTTGACCTTGTTTCCCAGGCTGCCAATTACAAACAGCTGAAGAAAGGAGCTAATGAAGGTGGGTGTCTGTTGCCCCAAACAGCAAATAATGTTGTATTCCTTAAACTATTAGTTTTAAACAAAAATAATGTTTTTAAATTTATGTATTAACTATTATTTAATAATTTCATTTGCAGACACTCATTAGTTTCTGAGTTTACGTATCCTAGAATTGGGTTTAACAGACCTCACTGTTTAAGGGTCCAGCTATCACTCTTATGCCAGCGAGACTACATGCAGTTGAGGACAGACATGTTTTTTGCTCCCTTGTCATGTGAAATCATCAGTGTGGTAATATTTTAAATGACTCACCATAATCAAACTTGGGGATATCGAATTACTCTCTAAGTCGTTTTCAAGGCAAGGTCTGGTTTAGTCTGCACAAAAACTATTATTAGTAATTTTGACAAATTGACAAAACTTTGAAAATAAGTAGCCAATTTTGGTTTAACCAAAACCCATTTTGCAACAAAATATAAGTTTATTGAAAATGCTATTCTCCAATTTGTCAGTCACCCAACGGACACAAATGTATTATTCTATTTCTTATATATCAGCAAAAATCAAATTGAAAGCAAATTTTATCATGTTTTTGTTTTTTGTCTGTCATAGCCACCAAGACTCTGAACCGTGGATTGTCGGAGTTCATTGTGCTGGCAGCAGATGCAGAACCTCTTGAGATTCTTCTTCATCTCCCTCTCTTGTGTGAAGACAAGGTGAATATTTACCAGTCTTAGTATTAGTATGTGTAAATTTCATCTCCCTCTGTGGGTGGGACGTAGCGGGTTTCCTCTCTCAATATCTATGTAGTCCTTAACCATACGTCTGATGCCATATGGCCGTAAATTAAATGTGTTGAGTGTGTCGTTAAATAAAAACATTTCCTTCCCTCATTTCCCTCTGTTGTGTGAAGACAAGGAGCATGTTTTAACTGGATATGTTTTTTGGTCTAGGATCAATTCCTGTAGTACCACTGAGTATATCAACGGCCGTGGTACGTGCCATTCTGTCTATGGGATGGTGTATAAAAGATCCTTGCTACTAATGGAAAAATGTGGCACATTTCCTAACAGAATTACCAAATGTTTGACATCCAAAAGCTGAGGGGCGGGACATATCCCAGTGGTACAGTGTTCGCTCGATGTGCAGTCGTGTGGGATCGATCCCCATACATGGCCCCATTGGGCTATATCTCGTTTCAGGCAGTGCACCACTACTGGTATATCAAAGGCTGTGGTATGTACTATCATTTGTGGGATGGTGCATATAAAAGATCCCTTGCTGCTAATTGGAAAAAGTAGTCCATAAAGTGACAACAGTGGGTTTCCTCTCTCAGTATTTGTGTGGTCCTTAACCATTTGTCTGATGCCATATAACCATAAATAAAATGTGTTGAATGCATTGTTAAATAAAATATTTTCTCCTTCCAATAGAGTTTTCTATAGTGATGTTGTTAGCAAAAATGTTTTTGGATAAAAAAAATTAAAGTGCTTTATCACTGCTAAATATTAAAATTCACCTTCCTTAAATTTCATCTGTCATTATTAACAGATTTTTTGTTTTATAACAAATAGAAACAATTGTTGGAGACACTGTTATGAACACCAATGGAAATATGAAACAAAGTTTTAACAATTTGAATACGTTGAATGCAAAGCCCTTTGCCTTCTAAATTGTGTATGAACCTTGCATATATATATTACATAATAAATAATTTATGTACTATGATAAACATTTTTTTATCTTGCAGAATGTTCCTTACGTGTTTTGCCGGTCAAAGCAAGGTACTTATAGATCGTTATTTTGCATTAATATGTTTGAAGATTAAGAAATCGATCTGTAGTGTGGGGATTTGGATGTAGCTAGGTGCTAAAATAGTAACTTGATCAATCCCAGATCTCGTGTTAAACAAAATAACAATCCATACTTAGAAACTAGAACTTAATACTGTATACATCCAGGTTGAACTGAATACTCGAGACTGGTTGACTATTTGCTGATGGAGTGTATTTGGTATTATTTCAGTGATCTAAATTAAGACGAAAGGTCTGGCACATTGCATCAGTCAACCTGATATTAGTGATAACGCCATTGAGAATGTTAAAAACTATTTAAACTGCTTGTCTATTTTTGTTCTGAAAAAATTGGAAGGGTCACAAGGTATTCATGTAGTTCATAAATTTAATACTCTGAAGCTAAAGGTGATTCATGGAGGAAATATTTGCATCAAAAATGGGCATAATGTTTTTATTTAGTTATTTAGGTCAAAAATGGGTATACCTTTTTTTATATAGTATTAGTTTAGGTAAATAATGTGTCAGGGCTTCTAGAATTTTATAAAAATCCACTAGCCATGGGATCAGTGATTTTAATAATGTACTAGCCATGATTAAAAATTCACTAGCCCTACTTTAAATAAGTACAATTTTACTACTAGTAATAATCAGATAAAATGTATGTCACCTAAAGAGGGAGATTGAGCTTAAAAATCCTTAGATTGGGGTGGAAAGATGGGGCAAGATATTCATATTTACAAAATATAGAAATGCAGCATTTGACATGGGTTTTTTCCCACTAGCCATCGGGCTAGTTATAGTAATTATTTACTAGCCCAACACTAAATATCACTAGCCATGGGAGTGGGGCTACCATAATCTAGAAGCCATGTGTGTCAATAATTCACTCTGTTTATTGCCGTTTTGTGTTGTTTCAGCTCTGGGCCGTGCATGTGGCGTGACGAGACCAGTGATTTCGTGTTCCATCATCAAGAAGGATGGATCCCAGCTCACTCCTCAGATCCAGGCCATGTGTCAGAGCATCGAGAAACTCCTCATCTAGTCTTCACTGCAGAGTTATCTCCCTTTGGACATCAGACATTTCCACATTCATCAGTTCTTTCTTTTATTTACTCTGATTATACAGGCTGGCAGTTAGTGTGAAATGTAAAGCTATTAATTACGGAGTATTAATTTTTTTTTTTTTTAATAGGGTGGTTTCCTTCTTTTTTTTTGTCTGCTTCATACAAATAATATATATACTTCACTGTAACACTGATGGTTTTCCGTAGTCATGGTGAAATTTAGCTCATGATCTCAAAAATACTCATGATGACTACAGTCCGTATCATCCTATAAAGATGGGTTTTGTAAATAATTTTAGTTTGGTTTGATGTAAGCAAAACGGTAATAAATAACATTGAGTAAATTCCGTATTATGAAAAGACACATTCCGTGTGGGATGGACTGTAGATACTCGTTTAATTGGTTTTGTTTTTAAATCTTTCGTAATAATTCAATGGTTTTGCTGAGAATTCATGATGTAACTGGGCATTTACTACTTGACTGATAATGAAATATACCAAGAATTTGTGTACATTTTTCATTAAATTCAAATTGAAATATCTTTTAATTAGATTTTTTGTTCTTGTTATTTATCGTCATACTTGCTCAACTGGTCATTCTAAGCATACATGCACTGTATTATGTATCATGTTGATTTTGTTTATAATGACGCTTGATACAGTTTCTTCCAGTGGTCACTCTTATCTCATTTGTGTTGTAAACAAACTGGTTTATGTTTTGTCAAAGGTACTTCAGTAACTAATTGAACATTTTGTTATGGGATTATTTTATCCAAGGCGCTGTGGCCTACTAAGGCATATGTATGCAGTGTTGTACATATAGACATATTAACGACGCTAAAACTTTCATGCGTGTGTGTATGCTGCCAAGTCATTTCTAAACAAACTCAACTTCATTTCATCTTCATCTCTTGGTTTGTTAAGGAATCATTCTAGAGTCAGACTGCACAGGAAGGAGACATTTTGAAAAGCATCTGGCTGGCTGTTTGACAATTCCAAAATGTGGTCTTGAAGAATTTGTTTCGTTTCCTTGTCTATGTGGAATGGGTTTTCACTATCACATTGCTGTTCAGCATCTGTATACTGTTTACCATGAAATTATATTGAGATGACATCTTGTAATAAATAATTAAACTAAATTTGTCTTAAAACATTTCTTTTTACAGTATTTCTATTGTTTTACCATGAAATAATGGTGAGATGTTTTGTAATACGTGATTTAAAAGTAAAATATTTGTTTTAAAACATTGGCTTTTCACAGATATGTAAAGAATACCAGGTTAGTACGTCTTGATATCTTTGTTATTTGGCGAGGTTTGGAGAATGGGGTAACAGGCGAGCTTCAGTGAGCTTGTTACACCATTATTCAACCGAGCCAAATAACTACGATATCAAATCGTAGTAACCTGGTATTTTTTTTTTTTATGCAACCTTTTTTAAACCATACTTTGACTGTTTTTCATTTAAAAAAATAAACACACAATTCCCCAACTAACAGCTGCTGGTGTAAATACATCACAGATATATGTCACATACATCAGACTTTGGAATGTTTACAAAACAAATCAACTTCCACCGGAAATGGTTTGATCATGTGCAGATACTTTCTGCTATCGATGTGTCGTAAACATCGACGTGAAGATGATATCTTGCAATAACTAAATTTTTCTAAAACCATTGCTGTTAACACTAGCTTTGTACTGTTTTACAGTGAAATTATGTGGAGATGATATCTTGCAATAACTAACTTTAAAAAAAAAGAGATTTATCTGAAACCATTGCTGTTAACACTATCTGTGTACTGTTTTACCGTGAAATAATTATTAGATCACGTACTGTAATAAATAATTAAAAGAAAAGTATAATTTGGCTTTAAACCACCCACTTTAACAATGTTATATTATAGCTACTGATCCTAGATTCAAATATAAATCTATTTTTGTTTTGTACAAGTACAACACCACACACTATTTTGACAGAATGCCATGTGCCATTATCTTTAATTTACTAATGAAAAGAAAGAAGGGAACACATAAATATTACCAGCAAATATGGAATGCAACCAGATCTACCAGCCTCGGTGGCATCGTGGTTGGCCATCGATCTACATGCTGGTAGGTACTGGGTTCGGATCCCAGTCGAAGCATGGAATTCTTAATCCAGATATCGTCTCCAAACCCTGAGTGAGTGTTCCGCAAGGCTCAGTGGGTAGGTGTAAACCACTTGCACCGACCAGTGATCCATAACTCTTTTTTTTTGGCAACCAGAACTGTCACGCACAGTATCAGGAAGTTAACCAGGTCACTAGCAGTCGACCCCACAGCAATGCCATTCAGTCCTAAATTCCATCTGTGTCACTAGCAGTCGACCCCACAGCAATGCCATTCAGTCCTAAATTCCATCTGTGTCACTAGCAGTCGACCCAGCAGCAATGCCATTCAGTCCTAAATTCCATCTGTGTCACTAGCAGTCGACCCCACAGCAATGCCATTCAGTCCTAAATTCCATCTGTGTATTGGAAGCGGGACACGGCCCAGTTGTAAAAGTGTTTGCTTGATGCACGGTCGGCCTAGGATCTATCGGCATCAATGTGCCCATTGGCCTATATCTTATTCCAGCCAGTGCAGCACGACTGGTATATCAAATGCTGTGGTATGTGCTATCCTGTCTGTGGAATGGTGCATATAAAAGATCCCTTGCTGCTAATTGAAAAAGAAAAAAGAAAAAAAAGAGTAGTGGTGACAGTGGGTTTCTTCTGTCAATATCTGTGTGGTCCCTTAATCCTATGTCTGATGTCATATATCCGTAAAATAAATTGTGTTGAGTGGCTCGTTAAATAAAACTTTTCCTTCCATCTGTTTATTGTACAAAAGAGTAACTGCTCAGTAGTGAGTGAAATTTGGTCTCAATTGCTATGTGTTCCCTTATTTCTTTCCAACAGGGCCGTACCCTCCTTTTTTTTCTTTTCCTTTTTTTTTATATATCTCCAGTAATAGCATAGAAATGTCAGGGTTTAATTTGTATAGTGTTTAATTCCCTGTATTTTTGATCAGGGTACGGCCCTCAAACGTGTGTTAAAAAATATTTATAAAATTTAGATTTTCAAACAAGACTACTACCATTCTCACTATGCTTGGGGCTGGAGGTTTACGGTTGAAAGCAATAACAAAAAAATTAATTTGTGACGTATTTAATGTTGGAATGCAGTGCAAAATACTTTTTTAACATTCGACGTTTCTTGCATTTATTACAGCCCACAATCACAGTGTTAAAAGAGTCGGGAGATCTGGGGTTTTTTTTTATGTGCACACAATTTGAGATATGTCTCCTATAAGACCATTCAGCAAGGCGTCGCTCGACACTGTAAACGCATAGTTAGGCTGGCTGGCTATGCTGTCATCCCGCGTTTTCAGACTGGTGAGGCCAAAACCGACCGACAGCAGGTTGATGCCGTCGTCTATGAGCATCTGCTTCTGCTGCTGCGTCGTGGAGACGTCGTCGGTCTTGCTGTCGATGAGCACGATCGCGTACCTCTTAGCCCCAGGCCGGTAATAGATCGAGAAGAGACTTCGCGCCACGCTTAGGGGAATCCACGGTTTCGTTCCGGAAAACTCCGGATTGATCCCGTCGATGAGTTCGTAGAGATTCGTGCTGTTGGAGCTGAAGCCAGACATGATTCTGGCCGTGCTGCTGAACATGGTGATGGACACACGGACGTCGCCTGTCGTCATGTAGCTGACAAGCTGTCGCATGAAGTCCGTCACGTAAGGAGAGTACATGACGCTAGACTCGTCCGGCGTCAGACGTTTGGTGCTGTCCGAATCGTCGACGATCAAAGCGACGTCTGCGAATCCGGAAACGCACACGTCTGCTCAAAAAGAAAGGGACATGTTTGTATCACCCAAGCACAAAAATAGAGATTGTTTATTACTTTTTTTATTTATTTTGCACGGCTGTCAATACATGCATGTATCAATTTAAGCGGGCAGCATAGCCCAGTGGTACAGTGCCCGCCTGATGCGCGGTCGGTCTAGGATCGATCCCCGTCAGCTAATCACTGGGTTTTTTTCTCGACATAACGATATGTCCGACGCCGATATAACCGTCATTATAATGTGTTGAGTGCGTCGTTAAACAAAAAAATAAAAATAAAAATAAATAAAGTATCAATTTAAATTACGTTTTTACACCTTTTTTTAAAATATAATTGTATGGCTATGCTTAGTCGTAGGCCTATTCATATGCTTACCTTTATTTAACACCCAATAGCCTATGTGCATTTTTTGGTAGGAGTATCGTTAAAACCTAAAAAAGTGGAGGGTTTTAAGTGCGCGGTCAATCTAGCATCGATCCGCATCGACGGGTATAAAAAAAGTCCCTGGTATGTGATATCCTGTGTGGGATGGTACATATTAATGATCCCTTGCTTAAAAAATACCCACTATTTTTTTTTATTTATTATGTTTTTTTTGTTTTTTTTTAAATATAGCGTTTCCAAGGCGCGTGTGCAGGGATTTCATCGGGGTTGGGGGTTATAGACTGCATTTAGCGGAGTTTATATGGGACCATGCCCGCCCCCCCCCCCCCCGAAAATATATTTCAGTGTTTTATATTTTTGGTCAGGGAAGGGTTTCGACTCCCAATACCCCTCCCCCTCCCCCCACATGCGCCCGTTTCCTCTCTTAGATTATATGTCAAAATTAACAAACGTTTGACCTCCAAAAGCAGATGATTATTAAATTAATATGCTTTAACACTGATGTCGTTAAACAAAACAAACTAACTTTACCCTTTCCAAACGAAAAATATTTATTTGAATTTGTCGATTTTACCACACGTAAAATTAAAAAATTAAAACAGTCGTTTTCTACTTTAATATATTTTATAAAGAATATATACATGATCAATGTGTTATACTAACTAAACTTTTAAAGTTCTACTAAAACTTTATAAAATATTAGTTCTTAAATAGGAAGGTACGATTGTTGATTATACATTGTCAAAATCAAAACCTGTTTTAACGAAAAAAAATATTTTTTTTGAGACGAAACCTAAACTTTCAAATCCGCAAACGCACCTGTTAACTAAAATTGATAACAGGCTGTCGTTTGTGGTTTGCCGAGCAATATCCGCACAGGCGACGAATCGAGCGTATACTTTTGACGTTCTCCGTTCATAGCGAACACACGAATTTTAGAAAAGTGCAGTTGAACTTGTATTTCATATCTGTGCATGATATAATTATATGGTAACCAGACATTTTAACGACACCCCAGCACAAATATACACATCGGCTATTGGGTGTCACAAATTGTAAGTGTATGACTGGGCGGATCTAGGGGGGGGGGGG
>JAECMU010023239.1:0-10887 GCA_016106625.1 Dracogyra subfuscus | reverse complement strand
GATATCATGCTATTTTTGACACAATTTAATCCGAGGCAATATTAGCATGTAGATCCATTGGAAAATAAATGGTGGTGTGCAACCTAATACGTACTCTTAAATTGAATCCATTACTGGGGTGCAAACTCGATGAAATTCTTGGTAATTAGATGGTATTTTGTGATGGAGATAAACAAACCGATCAATGATCGATTAAAAATTATATTCAAATGTATAGTGTGCTTTAGAGCACTAAATCTGCTACTTTTTGATAAATAAAATAATTCAAATGTTTACGTATTTCCACTAATTCTTTTACTCCTATAGCATTAGTTTGTTTTGTTTAACGACACCGCTAGAACACATTGATTTACTAATCATTGGCTATTGGGTGTCAAACATGTGATACTTTTGACATGTAGCCTTAGAAAGAAAACCCGTTACATTTCCTCCCATTATTAGCAGCACCCCACGGCCTTTGGCTGGAACGAGAAATAGGCACACCGACGGGAGTCGATCAAATACCGACCGCTTATACATGCATTTTACCACTGAGCTATATTACCATATTCCCCGTTAGTGAAAAAATAAATAAATAATAATTATTTTTTATCTAACGACGCACTCAACACATTATAATTACGGTTATATCGGCGTCGGACATATGGTTATGTCGAGAAAAAACCCCAGTGGTTAGCTGACGGGGATCGATCCTAGACCGACCGCGCATCAGGCGGGCACTGTACCACTGGGCTATGCTGCCCGCTAGTGAAATAAAGACCACAGAATTAGAAGATAAGTAACTCCTTGCTCGTTCACGAAGCTTGTATTCGATTAACTGATCAAATGATTCCAGTGACTAAGGCTCCAGAAGCTCGATTAATTGGCGGCTCAGCTGGGACATACTGATTACTTAATCATCGTCTGTTGAATGTCAACCATTTGGTGACTCTCACACGCTGTCTGGAGAGGAAATCCGCTTCATTCTGCTATTAAGAGATCTTGTATATGCACTTTTCTACAGACAGAACAGCACATACCACGGCTAGTCGTCTGGCACTGATTGAGGGTGGATAAACGCCTAATTATAGAATGGGTCCAACGAGGGGGTTCGATCCTTCGACACAGGCACCTCAAGCGAGTGCCCTACTGACTGATCTAGATCCCGCCCCCTAATCGGAACAGCAATACTTTTTTGTTTGTACTTTTGTACAGATAGAACAGCACATACCACGGCTTTTGATATACCACTCGTGGAGCACTGATTTTAATCAGAAAAAAAAACTTCATCAAGGAATGGTTCAACCGAGCGGATTCGATCCTTCGACACAGACACCTCAGGCGAGTGCTCTACCGACTGGTCTACATCCGGCTCCAGGCCTGATCGCAACATCTCTACATTCCGATTTTGTTTTCTTAGATATTGGGTCAATTTATTTGTTCGTTTTGCATGCTTTTTTTTCGGTGCTTATTTCTACTTTCTTTAAAAACATTTAATACATTGCTCTGATTTAAAAAAATTATTTATTTAATTAATTAATTAATAAACTATTTATTTAAAAATAGGACCTCAAACTTACCTTGTCAAACTCTTCAATAATTTTCTTTGCAGTTCCTATAGCACCGGTCTGGATTGCGATTCCCAAAATCGACACTCCGTTTTGATTTTTAACGAAGGGGTCTGCTCCTGCAGCCAGCAGCGTCTGGCCCAGCCGATCGTTCTTGTTACTGGCTGCATAGAAGAGCGGCGTCTTGCCATGGGTATCCTTGGTTCCCACCTTGGCTCCATGCTTTATGAGGTATATACAACAATCAATGAAACCGGTACCAGAATCGGCGAAACCAACTCCAGCACACTTGACGCAGTGTATCAGCGGAGTCGTTCCGTCACTGTCCAATTCTTCATTGACGCGACTCAAAATACTCCTCGGTGGTAGGTCTTTGAGCAGTTTATCCAGATATTTGACGTGGCCCTTTTTCAAGATATCCTTTAGCTTTTCTCTGATTTCCATCTGTGGTTTCAAATCTTAAAGTCACACCAACGTAAAGTCCTTTTTCTGTCCCTCTTTGGGTTTTTTCCCCTTTCGTTTTAGATCGAAAGTATCCTTCCGTTGATTCCACGACGTAAATGTACGACTCCACGACAGTTTTTAATCACGTGTAGTGTTGAAATAAATAGTGACCGCTGAGGTTAGTAGCTAAGCCAAAAGGTGTATTCGGTTTATTACCAGGAGTGAACGCAAAACTTGTATGAATGGCACAATACAAGAAGGCCTGCAGTGAACGACTGGAAATTCAATGACCGATTGTGTCGGTGAATAAAGCACATACCTACACACAAAAAAGTCAGTTGCGAACAAACTACCTGAGCACAAGTGGAATAGCTGAAATCGATTTTAAGCACTGGATAAAATCATACTAGCGGGGCATACTTAGACATGCGCGAACTGACATAATGAATGACATTATTAATAGTTTTATGTCAAATTTGACGAATGAGAATAAGATTTTAAATTATCTTGAAGAAATGAAAGTGAAGGTCGGCAATGGATTTTAAAAAATGTTTCTAGAATAATATAAACAATAAAAAAAGAAAGGCAAATCTATTCTTTATCAAACCATTTAACTTTGGTTATAATGTATTGGAGGGTCAGAACGTAGCCTAGTGGTACAGCGCTCGCCTCATGCGTGGTCGGTCTGGGATCGATGCCAGCCAGTGAGTTCACTGAGCTATTTATCGTTCCAGTCAGTGCACCACTAGTATATTAACGGTCGTGGTATGTGCTATCCTTTTTCTCTCTCTCTCTCTCTCTCTCTCTCTCTCTCTCTCTCTCTCTCTCTCTCTCTCTCTCTCTCTCTCTCTCTCTCTCTCTCTCTCTCTCTCTCTCTCTCTCTCTTTAAAATATTATTTGCCGGTAGGAGATGTCGGCAAGTATTATCGGTTATGTCCGGTACTCCAAGACTGATGTATCAGCTTTAATGGTCGTGCTGAAACCGAAATGATTTTTTGTCGGATATAAAATGCTCTCCAGAATAAGGAAGGATATTAATTATTTAACGATTCACTCAACACATTTTATTTATGATTATATGACGTTGGACATATGGTTAAATACCACATATATATTGAGAGACGAAACCCGCTGTCGCCACTTCATGGGCTACTCTTTTTATATTCACCATCCGACAGACAGAATAGCACATATCACGGCCATTAATATACCAGTCGTAGTACACTGGCTGAAACGAGAAATAGCCCAATGGGCCCTCCGACTAGGATCGATCCTAAACCGACCGCGCATCAAGCAAACGTTTTACCACTGGGTTACGTCCCTCCCCATGTACCATGGTAATATAAACGGTCTCACACTGGAACTCGTTTAATATTATCTATGTATATGAACGTCTTGATAGCCACGGCCTTTGGTATACCAATCTTTGGGCAGTGGTTGGAACGGGAAAAACCAATTGCTACGCCTAGAACGTTCGATACTACGATCCATGTACCCCGACTGCGTTAATTCCCACAATTCATGTTCATGTTCTCACAAATATTCAGGTTTGCGTACAATCACAGCTGTCAAATTACTTACTTTAATTAATTAAGGAACTATATCGTGTGCGGAGAAGTTTGTGATTATCATTTGTGAAACTAGTCTTGGCAGTGGGAGAATTAATAAATGTTTAATGAAACCCCAGCTCGAAAAACACATCGGTTACTGGTGTCAAACTATGGTAAATACAAAATTAATAAATGAATAAATGAATGTTTAACGATATCCCAGCACAAAAAACACATCGACTATTGGGTGTCAAACTATAGTAAATGCACAAAGGAATGAATGAATATGTAACGACACCCCAGCACGAAAAATGCATCGGCTATTTGGTGTCAGACTATGGTAAACGCGAAAATGAAAGAATGAATGAATGAATGAATGAATGTTTAAGAAGACCCCAGCACGAAAAATACATCAGCTATTGGGTGTCAAACTATGCTAAATGGAAGAAGAAGGAAGAATGTATATTGACCTGCAGTGGCGGATCCAGTATTTTGTAAAGGGTGGGGGTCCACACAATTCTACAGAGAGCAATTTACGTTTACAAGATTTCAAGATTTAACAACACTCAGACACATTACAATGTGTAACAAGAGGACATTTTCAAATACATAATTAACATACATGACAAGAACAGGCGTCAACATAGAAGTATTTATAATTAACAGAACACAATATATGCACACAAAATAGCAAAAATATGTGGAGAAACGTCAGTTCACAAGACAAGCTAATCTTTTAATAAATATAGCTAGGTTTTTTAATAATGGTGCATTACATAATGACAGCATACCTTTTATTTTAAAAACGCTAGGATTAATTCTATAATATTGTTTTATATATTTTCTTCTAATGTTTTCAATATTATCATTTTTACAATTAAATAAATCATGGTATTCATCTCCAATATCGGTATTACAAAGTTTGCATATTCTATTTTCTCTAGGAACGTTAAACCATCTGCCAGTTTCGATTGGTAACCTTAACCGAGAGCAAATGAACTGAACTTCCAAAAACGCTATCGTTGTTGGAGGAGGGTGGGGAGGAGGAGGAGGGTGGATTCGAAAGCATGCTCCCCGGACATTTTTGAAATAAAGATGCTCAGAGACTCCTTTTCAGAAAATATAGTGTTGTATATTGTGGGAAATTTAATTCGGAAAAATCAACAAATAAAAGTAACTTAAAGAAGGACACTTGAAATGGGCGGGTGAGGGTGGGAGCTGCAGTTCACGGAACCCCATTTTAACCTACATTCATAAGATAATACGCTCACGATAATTTGGACTTTGTCTTGTACAGAGAAACCCATTTGGCTGTATTGGTTTGTGTCGTTCTATCACCAAGACGCGATGCTTAAACGTGACAAAGCCTTCCACTGGTGAGACCATACCACTTTGTATGTACAATTAACTTCTTCGTTTCATTATTAATCAACATTACTATCGCTTCTTTCTGATGGTCATTTGTAAAGTGTTTATCATGACAACTGTCGTCAACTTCAAACAATCAATGTAACCATAGTAACTAGTTACACGAAACGTTGAACACTAACGTTTTATTTGTCTTGGATATTCTTGGTAAACTTGGATTTATTGTCGGATGCCACTGTTTTATAGTCTATGTAACGAATCGAAACAATAGGGCTATATCAGCTTACAAATGGCTGCTTAACACACAGGCAAACATTCTGATATAAACAGTTACTTGTTTCAACCATTTAATAGAAAGGGGACACAGAAAGCAAGTCATTTATTTAGTCTGAAAGGCGGGACGTAGCTTAGTGGTAAAGTGCTCGTCGATGCGCGGTCGGTCTGGGATCGATCCCCGTCGGTGGGCTTATTGGGCTATTTCTTGTTCCGTCCAGTACACCACGACTGGTATATCATAGGCCGTGATATGTACTAATCAACAAACAACTAACCCACTGTCCTGAACAGACAGCCCAGATAGCTGAGGTATGTGCCCATGACAACGTGCTTAAACCTTAATTGGATATGAACACGAAAATAAGTTGAAATGAATGAATGAATTTTATTTTAATTTATCATGAATTTAATTTCACAGTCCATGAACACACCTTGGTTATCCAATGTTAACGTTTAGTTAAATAATGCGTTAATTTTTTGTCTAGTAAAGTTTGTTTTGTTTAACAACACCACTAGAGCAAATGCATTCACTAATTGATCATCAGCAATTAGATGTTAAATCTTTAGTCATTGTGTCAACGTAGTTTTTAAAGGAAACTCACTACATTGTCCGCGTTAGCAGCAAGGAATCTTGTATGTGCATTTTCCCCACACACTTTACAGCACATACCACAGCCTTTTGGTATACAAGTCCTGGGGCTCTGGTTGGGACGGGGAAAATCTAATGATCTATTCGACCCTTCGACTCAAGCACCTTAGACTTAGACCCCTCCCCTCATTGTATCATGGTGTTACTCCAAGTACCCACCACCACCACCACTAAATTGTATTCGCATTCTGCTTGAAATGTTAGCTTAGCCCGTTTACTGGGATTTAAAGCACATACCAGCCAAAATCCAACAGTTAATAACATTTCAACAAAATGGGGGCAAAGCATTAATTATTATAAAAGCTTGAACACACACACACACACACACACACACACACAGACAGCCAGAGAGAGAGAGAGAGAGAGAGAGACAGAGAGACAGAGAGACACACACACATACAGACAGACATACACACACACACACACACGCACATACTCACGCACATGCAGATACACACAACCACCCTCCCCCACACACTCTTCCGTACATGACAACACACATGAATTAAAAGCCAATTATAATATTATTAATAACAAAAAAAGGTAATCTAAATTCCATAAAAATATAAACCATTAAATTAACTTACTCTTTTGGAAACAAATTAAAAATATTCTTAACTATATTTGGGTAGACATTTTTCCAAAAACAGCTAGGTCTAGGCCTATACACCATATATTCTCAAGCTAAGGGTAATTGCTATTATAAATTTTCAGTTTGATTCATGCCTAAAAGAACTTGCAGGCGTATCCAAGTGAAAAGAAATTTTAATTGTCCAAGAGAGAGAGCGAGCGAGAGAGAGAGAGAGAGAGAGAGAGAGAGAGAGAGAGAGAGAGAGAGAGAGAGAGAGAGAGAGAGAGAGAGAGAGAGAGAGAGAGAGAGAGAGATATTTTAGATTATTGCTATTGGTATTTTACATGTACACTGTATTCTACAAATTTAAATTTTGGCCAGTAGACTGTTGATAATTCTCGCTAGTGACGTGTTGCTTTAACAAGTTTTGATCACATATGATTTCTAAACATTATTTGAGTAAAGTGTGGCTCATGATACACAGAACAATCTTGAATAGCGTGAGTTTTTCGTTTATTTATGTCAAACTTCCAAAATAATTCGGCTAAGGAATCGTGACACGTTGGTTTGTAGGCCTAAAGATAATTTGTTCATTATAAATAATAACTGTTGTTTAAATCATTAGGCCCTACGTTTAAGAACAGGCCACACTGTCGAAACCTTACAACGGAAGAATCTGATATTTAGTTGTTGTGTTGGTTGGGTTTTCTTTTACCATATTGTAAGAAAATACTAAAAATATATATTGACTATCCTGAGTTATCAATCATTATAGGCCTAAGATGTTTCTGATCAGCAGTCTCTTTTGTGACTAAAATTACACATTAATACATTTTCTTGTTTATAATTGTCTGTATATAAATTGCCCCCCATTGTGTTTAAAGACTAGGAGCTGTCACTGTATAATTATGGCTTTGTACCGATATTTGTAAGATTTGTGGTAGGAGACCAATAACAGAATTTCAAATTCACGCGTGAAAACGCGAGAATGTATTAATTAAAAAACATCCGGTTGGCGAAGTGCTCTTTTCGTTTTTAGCCAAATCTGTTTTTTAGTGTTACTAAGCTTACTCGTATATCATACAATGTCATTTCACGTTAAGTGTCATATTGTTAACAGTGTTTTATTTCAGAATTTTATACATGTAAAGTAGTAACTCTAAACAGTTGGTAAACGCATGGATACGAAGTCGCCAACTCGGGATGAGTAGATTTCATATATCTTCGTGATGTACCTATTTTCGGTGCAAATGATGTGTTAGGGTAAGGTTCGAAATATTTTTTAACGACGCATCTGCACTGGATTGTCAACATGCCACTAATTAGTGTTGACAAATTTATCTAGCCATTTTAGTAGTATAAAAACTAAGTATTGCTTACAACACATTAAATTTGACATTTTGCAGTCCTTGCTTTTTGAAAATTATAGGCGAGTGGAAAATCACACACCTCAATATGCAAATGCAAGTGAAAAGTCACTCTCCATATAAATAAAATAGGCAATATAACTCAGATTGGATTTTGACTGATACTGTGATAGGTCCACAGAATTGTTTATTAAACCAGTATTTCCCAATTTGTTCAACAAAGAGAAATACCAATTTAACGACTGCATGAAAGCCACTGCCATGTTTTAATAAAGGACCTTCCTATCAGTTAAATTAGCTATGAAAACAGTTGATTTTTGTAAGCAGTGGAAATAAATAAATCCATCTAGTTTACATGCGCTGTTTTTCACACTTGTCTGATTGAAATTGCGGGCGCGATCGCACCCACGCACCTAAAAAAAGCAAGGTCTGATTTTGGTAATAATTGCTCCACTCTGGAAATAAATAGTATAGAGGATGATATTTCAAAATCGTAGGTAACCAGAACATTTTGGCCTAATTTACAACCATTGTCTGAACCAATTGTTCTATTATGTGAATTATTTTTAAGTAACCTAAATGGTTATCTCAAAATTGCTTTGAAATTACATGGTAGAACTTTATATTCAAAAGTTTGCAACTTTTAATTTCAGAATGTTTGAAGGCTGGTGCATACACAGGCGACAGCCACACAACAAGCATCATGATATTGATTTCAGAGATGCTGTAGCTTGTCACAGTTATGTCGCACACACACATGCAACAACACTTTCACAATACAAATAAACTTTCAATTCCCAGTACCATTATAAAAATAGTACCTGGAGAAAATAACTGCCTTACATTTCCAACAATAATTCATCTTAATTCAAACACAATAATAAAAAAAATAAAAAAAAATATTATATACATTTATTGTGTACAAATTAAGCCAAAATAATGTTGAGATGATGTCCTGGAGACTATATGTTTTGTTTTTGGCACTGATTTTCCGCGATCACAGAATCGTGGACGGAATCGCGGGAATACATATCTGAAACTGAATTCCCGATTTTTTTCCAAAACATTATTTGACTTTAAATAGCGCATTTGATTAATTAAAATTTATTTTTCAAACTAGAAACAATGGACACCGACATCTGCTACGACACTAGTACCTTTGTATGTTATGCCAAATGTTTAATGTAGAGTATCTAGATGTTTTACCAGTTATGTTTTCTTCGCTTATTCCCGGTGATTTAATGGGAAAAAACAAACATTGTGAGCTAAAATTGTCCGATACTTAATCAAGTGAAAATTATATTTATATTATGTTATGTTTGCTTATTAATTTTTAACATTTGCGGCATTGCCATATTTCCGATCTCACAAAGGAATGCAGTAATTACATATTGTATGCCAGGCTTTGTTAAAAAAAAATATAAGTGGTTTATGGTGTGATCGTTTGTAATTATTTTCCCTATCATATCGTAAAGAAAACCGAAAATGTCTGAAGTCTGTGTCATGGCATATTCATGTGTGTGAGTGAAACAAAAACAGAATTTGTTTAATATTGAAACGGAAATAAAAAAAATGGAATTTGTAACATTATGAAACGGAAAAGGGAACAATCTAAAACAGAAAATCATTGCCTCTACTACATAAGCTAACAATAAAGGTGTGACTCGCCTTGTCTCAGTCGTAATATTTATAATGATTTAAAACTAAAAGTATAAATTTTGTTGATCAATGTTGATACAAGCTAATTAGGTTTGCCATTTCTATGTCTGAAAGAGCCGTCATTTTATGCATTTTGTATCCCTGAACTTTTATCCACGTTCTGATTGGCTGCATTGCCATCAGCACTACATGTCACATGGAATAGAACATGTTCTATTTCATTCCACACATGCCTGTGGTCGCACACAGCAAAGCAATGTTTTGTGGCATGACTTTGGTCTTGCACACAAAGCCACATCACAAGATCGTGGGAATTTACTGTTGTGTGGCCTGTCGCTCTGGCATATCACATTTGTGCACCGGCCTTAATGGTTCACATTGTAACCAGTTGGTAGTTGGTGTAAATTTAAAACTGCTTAGAGAAAGATGGTCTGTGTGAAATATTAATTTAATGCTCTGATTGAAAACCATACAGTAAATGCTAAGCTTATTTAAGGAAAATGACAAACTATTATAGCCAGAAGGGGATTAATTTTAGATACGTCATTCATATTAATTCTGTAAATTTATATTTTTGCTATGTTTTAAATTAAAAGGGTAATGTTGATTTATATAATGTGAATTGCCCTTTGTAGAAATGTAACAATATGTGTTCAGGGATTTTCCGAGGCATTCACTGGATCAGAACATAGGTCTTTTCCCAAATGAAAATTGCACTGAAACTTTCCAATTTCCATGCTAATAATTCCCAATATGTATATTTAATTATATCTGTTGTAATAAATTAATTTAACCATGATGTACTGCATCATTCAGTGGTCTGAAAACTATCCTCAAATACTATTTACTTCTAATTTCCCCAATCCCATCCGACATGGAACTTTGGAAAACAATCCTGTATAAATCCCTGATATCTGTGTGTTTATTTCAGCCATGAAGCAGCATGATTCGCCTCCTACCTCAGGAGTTGAGATCTCGTCTGAGGTCGGGAGTGACCATCACTCACCTGACCCAGTGTGTGGAGGAGCTGGTGATGAACTCACTTGATGCTGGGGCCAACTGTATAGCAGTTCGCGTCGATCTGCCCTGCTTCAAGATCCAGGTTGTCGACAATGGGACGGGGATATCCTCAGAACAGCTAGAAATGATTGGAAACAGGTTTGCTGACTTTTCTGAATTTAATGCTTTGAAAAGAGTATTTTGCATTTCAAATACATGTACAGAGATGATCATAAATGATGGGTTGAACATCAAATGTAAATGAAAGATAGATAGGTCAAAATAGGAAGAAAATGATGTTCTTCAAAGGAAAAAAGTTCAAAGTCCTGACAGCACCACCCAAGATATAAATGTCAAATCCATAAAAATGTCTAAAATAATCAATTTGCCGTATATTAGCCGACTTTTGAAGACTAGAAACACTTTCCAAAAGAAGGGGGTCGGCTTATACACGGAG
>JAECMU010023225.1:0-10907 GCA_016106625.1 Dracogyra subfuscus | reverse complement strand
GGGGGGACTTCGCAAAGCCAAGTTGCTAGGACCTTCATAGTCCATCCATCAAGTATTGGACGACTTGTTGAACAGACCGAGAGTGTCCGTGATCGACCTCGACCTGGCCAATGTCCCGTTACGAACCCACTCCAAGATCGGCATATGTGACTACACCACCTCCGTGACCGGTTCAGAACTGTGACGATGACAACAAACAACACACTAGGACATCATGGAAGGCCTATCCATCCGATGACGGTCATTCGCAGATGCCCGTACAATGGTAAAATTATGACATTGCGACATCGTGCTACGAGACTACAGTTTGCTCTCCAGAATGGTAATCTTCCACCAGCCTTTTACCGGAGCATTGTTTTCTTAGATGAGTCGATTGAAGAGCACGTGTGTACAGGAGACACCATGAACGGTATGCTGATGGATGTGTGAGGGAACATGATCAGTTTGGCGGCGGTTGTCTGATGTGATTTCAGGAGTGATCTCATCATTGTCCACGATACCCTTACATCCCAGCGTTATGTTGACATTATTCTAAGACCAGTTCTCCAGCCACTTTTGCGCCATTACCGAAGACCAGGAAGTCCCCTTCTGTTTCAACAAGACAATGCCCGTCCACATACTGCAATAATTACCCAGGCATTCCTGCAACAAGCCGGTATCACTGTTATGAACTGGCCTGTCGTTTCACCAGATTTGAACCCAATTGAACACGTGGGATGAGTTAGGACTTTATGTACGTCACCGCCAGCCACCACCGCGTAACGTCACTGAGCTTCGACATGTGTTGCATGAGGAGTGAAGGAACATTCCTGTGGCTTATTTGAGATGTTTTGTGTCAATCCTTTCCCCGTCATCTTCACACATGCCCATGGGCACACCAGATATTGACCTTGAAATGAGGGAGGGGGTGAAATTTTCGATTACGAATGCAACTCGATTACTGATGATAACTGGCCATGTTTCCATATGAATGTATCTCGTGAATACCAGTCATTAATGTCATATTACATTATCTATCAATTCATTAATAGTTTGTCATTATTTGCAATGAAAAATTGTTTTTGCATTTTCTTTGTATTTCAGTATATCATAGAAAACATATAATAGCCTTAAATGGCATGTAAACCATCAACTGAGATGCAACATTTTCATGTAACTTTGTTCAATGTAGTTCTTGCAAAAAACTATTGTTTGGGCTACACGTCTTCTATCATATATTTAATTTGGTGTAATTTTTCAACAGCAAATATGTCCTGTTCGAATGCAAAATATTTAACACCTCATTACCATATCATTTTCAATAGTTGTCGGGAAACAAATACTCCCAACAAACTCTACACATAAGAAGGATGAAAGGGAAGAGGGTGGATATATCATTAAAAAGACTATAGGTCATTGATTATCCCGAATTTTAAGAGTTAATAACTTTGCACATAACCACTATATTGCTACAAAATGTCACACAAATAAAAAAATCAATGTTTTTAATATATCCTGAAACTGCAATGTCAGAGTCAAAAAAGCTGTATAGTTACCTTGATTTGCCTGAAATAAGTTATCATGGCCTCCATCTCTCTGCGTTCTTCATATACTTTCTCCAACAACTAATTCTAAATGGAATAGTCCATTGGGTTTAATGTCTGGACTCTGGACTGGACACTCATCGTTTATATGAACTCCTCCATGGACTGATCCAAGTAGGCTTGCGTAGTTCTACTGGTGTGAGAATTTACCCCACCCTGTTGGAAATCAAAATTTCTATTTCGATAAAGATGACGGCAATCCGACAATAACGGTGTTGATGTTCGCATATTCCTTGTTTCAGGTACCGTGTAATTCCCTTATAATCCTCAAACGACATCAGCCCTTTTCCTTGAAACATGCTTCAATAATTGTTTTATCCATCTGATTAAGTACCATGATAAGACCTTGATAAGAAAACATCATGTTCTTAGCCTATTTAGAGCAAGACTGAAAAGGATGAAACATCGTGAGTGCCAGACAAACTAGACACATTCTATTGACACTTGATTGACATGTGTCATCCATGTCAATGTCACAAATGACAATCGGTTTCTGCCACTGCAGTTTTTGACTCTTTAATTTTCGTGCTGGGATGTCGTTAAACAATCATTCATTTATTCTTTTTTTTAATTAGCCGACTTCAGGATATGTTTAAAACATCATATTGTTGACTTGTGAAAATTTGCATAGCTATATACATGTATAGTGGTTAGTTGCAAAGTTATGAACCTTAAAATTCGTGAGGTGGTTTTTTAATATATTTTTTCTTTTAGCCACTCAATGCAGTATCTCATTTAGCAAAATATTGTTTTAAATGAACCTTGTTGCTCATACAACTCGAATATTAGTATCAAAATATTTGTATAATCATAGATTTTTCTGGTTGTTACAGTGGTGATCATCTTTGACTTAAATGATGTCTTAATTAACTTGGGGTAGTTCAAAATTAATTCATTGGCTCCTAAAACACTGTCATAGATGTCAAAAGTGTTGTCATAGGTGATAACATTCCCTACATACTGCCAGTTATGTTTCTGGTAGCCATCTAGAACACCATGTTGAATATATAAAAATACTCAAGGGTGCAATGTTTGCATCCCTTGGATCCTTAATCTGCACCTTCCAAAGATGCAACACCGCAAAGAAAAACTGTGGCTACCAAAATGCAAGATTCCGATAAAAAATTAGGGTTTAGCAAACAGACTATTACAGTTTATTTGTGGGGGTTTTTATGCCACCAATATTAACGTAATGAACGTTAAACTAGTTCAGCTAAATGTTTTAATAGGGTGTCCTACAAACAACATAAAAAATAACACATTGCAAAATGATTATTTTGTTATTTATGTTCATAATATCTGTGATTGTAATGGTAACAAATTATTTGATTGGATCGTAAAATTGTTCATGGTAAGTAATCACTGGATTTATATATTCAGTGTGTTCACTTGTAAACCTACAAAAACAAAAAAACGTCATTAGAAATACATCATTTAATACTTACTCCCTTTACATCCATTTGTCATGATGAATTTTACAAGTAAAATGAAGAAAATTATATTTTATGACATAAAATTTTCACAATGCATGTTTTATTAAAGTTACATTCTCTGGTTAATATATTATAACTCATGTACAAATATGAAATACAAGCTCAAATGCACTTTTAAAATAGTTGTGTTTTTGCTATGAACGGAGATCGTCAAAAGTATACGCTTGGTTCGTCACCTGTGCCGCCAAAGTTTCAGTTAACACGTATGTTTGCCGATTTCAAATTGTAGGGTTCGTCTCACAAAATTAAAAGAGAAATCTTGCTCTGTACGAAGAATGTTTGGTTGAGGATACGGTACTAGTATTTCGTTAAAAGCGGTTTGACCTTGACAACATATTTATATGAACAATTGTACCTTCCTATTTCAGAATTAATATTTTATAAAGTGTTAGTAGAGCTTTCAAAGTTTAGTTTGTATACTAGTAACATATTAATCATGTATACATTTTTTTAAATATACTAAAGTAGACAATGAACATTATCACTTCTTAACTGGGGATCGATCCTAGACTGACCGCGTATTTCCTTTTTAGGTCTAAGTAATGAATAAAATATCATATAGTCTTTGAAAAATGTTACGTAAATCGAACACAGTACCCTCTTCCTCTACCCCTAGAGCGTTACCTAATTAGTAATACCCCCTTACATGTAACGTGTATGCCAGCAGCTGGCCACTGTCAAAATGTTACGGCAAAAACCCCACCCACCGATGCCTGGAAAGGCATTGTACTATACCTCTATGAATATAAATATGTTTTGGAGATATGAGACGACCCCCCAATTGCACGAGTCTCCCCTGGGTTGTCATGCCACGACCAGAAGCGGTCAGGCCCTTCTAAGGGCCCTATAGGCAACCTAGGGAGACACCACAACAACACCTAGGTCTAATTAACGAGCTACTCTCGATATGCTAAGTCAAAACCTTTACTAGCTCGACTGCCTTTTACAATTTAGACTGACCGTTCAAAATTCGCGCCAAAATTTCCTCAAATGAAATTGCGCACCATTTTCTCTTTGGCTTATTAATGCTCCATTCAAAATTCCATAGCACTCCCACCTGCTACCGATATCGGTCAGACTGATGGTACTCCCTTGCACCTGCCAGTGCAGGTGGTCCCCTCTTCACCCCCCCCCTCAACTTTCTGTCTTGGACGAAAGAGCTTGCTTCGCTAGCACTTGCGCCCACGACAGGTGTGCGCTACAACAGCTTGCTCTGAATGTGCACGTTAAACCATATGACATGACATGAGACGACCCCTCAATTAAGACAGTTAAATTTGTTCAAAAATTGTTGGGGAATTCCACACTTGTGATAAGCCAATGAAATCCGAGATCGGTAGGAGCCCGTCAAAAGTGTCCCACTTTCAAAATACTGGCTTTGTTTTTGACCTGGATAAGCCAGCGTAGTGAAACCAATGCGGAGTGCGGCATCATATATGCACCAAACGTTATTGGATTTTCGGTTCTGTATGCTTAAATAATACAAATATTCCGGATACTGTCGCTTTAATAAGAAATATGCTTTATTTTGTTTTGCATAGGTACGTCTGAAGACAATATCGTTTGGGCCTGAAATTTCAAAGACCATCTATACTGAGCCTGGGCGTATGTATAGTTATTCCATGCATGCTTATGAATAACAATAAATGTTATATTTATTAGCAAATAAATGTTTGTAGAAATAATAATCAACAAAAAAACATCTATATAATCAGATACATATGTTTACAATAGATTATTGCATTAGCGGTATGCCATATGAAATTTAAGTTGGAAAATGCTTTTATTTCCTGAGGACGACAGATGCAGTAATGTATTTATAATCAACAAACTGTGATGTATAAGAAATGTTGAGTATGACAACATTACATGTACATGTAGCTTAACATTCGATGTCATTGACTTTTAACAAGGTCAGTTACAATGATGTTGAGTGATGTTAGTTTCACTAGTGATGTCAGAATGTTTTATAACAACATATAATGTATTATTATCTATGCCATAAAAATAGCTTAGAAAAAGATTGATTGTACCATGTATGGTACCAAATGTATGTGTATGTGAGTACCTAACTATCGGATTGTGTGTATTGTGTGTTTTGTGTGTTGTATATATGTACTGTGTGTGCATGTATGTTTATAAGTGTGTCCGTGTGTTTGTGTGTGTGTGTGTGTGTGTGTGTGCGTGTGTGTATGTACTGTAAGTGTACATGTGTAACCTAATTGTCTACTTATCTCACCAAACTCTGAAGTTGTAAACAAGTTATTGTAAGCTACTTGCATTTAGTTGGATATATAAGCTGCTGTGTACAAAATGAGCACATGTACAAATACTGCTAAGTGTTGATTGTCAAGCTTTTTCCGCTGAGAACCTATTGTTTTGGTGGGAGTATTATTATTATTATTATTATTATTATTATTATTATTATTAGGTTCCTAAGTCAATGCTGGGGATCCTGTTGTTTTTGCTGAGATCATTACTATTGGGTTCCCCGAACATTTTCCGCTGGGAACCTATTGTTTTTGGTTGAATTATTATTATTATTGGGTTCCCCAAGTGTTTTCCGCTGGGAACGTATTGTTTTTGTTGAGATTATTATTATTGGGTTCCCTAAGCATTTTCCGATGGGAACCTATTGTTTATGATGGGATTATTATTATTGGGTTCCCCAAGCGTTTTCATTTGAGAACCAATTGTTTTTGCTGAGATTATTATTATTGGGTACCCCAAGTGTTTTCCTTTGAGAACCTATTGTCTGTGGTGGGATTATTATTATTATCATTATTAGGTTCCCCAAGTGTGTTCTGCTGGGAACCTATTGTTTTTATTAAGATTATTATTATTAGGTTCCCCAAGCATTTTTACGCTGGGAATATATTGTTTTTGTTGGGATTATTATTATTATTATTATTATTATTATTAGGTGCCCCAGCCAAGGGGATGGGATTATTATTATTTGGTTTTTTTTGCATCTATTGTGTCATTTTGTAACAATGGTTTTAGTCCAATTTAACTGAAATTTGGCCTTAATCTTGTTTTTTGCGGGGGGGGTCTGGGTTTTTTTGTATTAAAAATAGTTTTGTGCTATCCGTTTTGTCATTGTGTAAGAAATGTTTGGGCCAATTTAAGTGAAATTTGGTAAATAGTTAGGCCCACCAGGGGAACTGATTGTATTAAAATAAATGATGTGCATTGGTTATGTGTTGGTCTCTATCGCGAATTTCGTCTTGTATGTCAGTTTCAATGAAAGTTACTCATAGAATTTCCACAGATTGTAACTTTAAATCTATAAAGGTGCAGAAATAAAATGTATATGGTAGGATTAATCATTTACTACTGTAATAACGTGTAAAATATGAAACAAGTGCATAGTTATTTGTTAATATGGCAAGGCATTTAATGAAATAGGCTAACTACAATGCATTCTGCGTGCGTGGCTACTTTCGATTTGTCAAGATGCACTGGGCAATAGGTCAGATCTGTGTGTAAGAGGTCAGCTGTCGACCACTGGCCCTGTTGTTAAAGGGCCTATATAGGATTTTATGCGTGGAGTTTTTAAAAGGTTTTATTGTTGTTTATAAATGAAGATCTGGAATGATTTGGCTGAAATTTTATAGTTGATTAGGTGACACCATGTGTGTATGTGAATTGGGGAATGTGCGTGTATTTATTGGTATCATTAGATAACATATGTAAGTCTGAGTAATAAGTGACAGTATGTGTATGTAGGTGGGTTGTGTGTGTGTGGAGGAGGGGAGGGGGTAGGTAATGATTGCAGTAATTAAATAACATAAATATGTCTCAGTACTATACAGCTATTAATTATAGCTTAGAAATCTGTCATTACTGCTTGTGGTTATATTTCATTTCATTTATTTAGCACCCATAATTGTACCTTCTACCATTAATCCACCAACGGAACCAACTTTATTTACAAGCAAATTTGCCATGCAACTTTGCCCTAAGTGCCTCTATAAGCCAACGACTGGAAATATTACTCTGACTGGAATTATCGTCTACACAAAAGAGAAGTATAATGCAGGTATGGAATAAACATGTTTTCTTTTTCTTTTATTTAATAATGCACACACTCAATACATGTTAATTACGGTTATGTATGGTGTTGGATAAAATTAAGTACAACACCGATACTGAGAGAGGAATCCTGCTGCTACCACACAATGGGTTACTCTTTCTGATTATATGCAACATCCCGCATACAGGATAGTACACACCTCAGCCTTTGTTAAACCAATTGTGGAACACTGGCTTGAACACAAAATAGGTCACTGGGCCCACCGACGGAGATCAATCCCAGACTGACTGTAAGTAGTTTACCACTGGGTTACATCCTGACTCTTGTAACAAAAGTGTTAATATGCTTTTTGTTTGGATTCCAGGAACTGTGTTTGTTTGTGACTTATTACCACATGGATTTCACCATAAACTTGGTAGTTTTATACTTTTGATTATAAAAGTCAGCAATGATCAACCTTTAGAACCAAATACTTGCTTACAAATCTTCAAATTGCAAGCAGTAGTTTGCAGTAAATCGAAAGTTCATGTTAGAGCTAAGTTAAAGAATGGACCATGGTCAAAAGGACCAACTTCCTGAAAAGGGCTCTTAATTAATTTCAAACAAAATTGTAAATAAATTGTTAAAAAGGGGTCACTTTAACTTGTTTAGAAGAACATGTCTGTCTGCTGCCATACCTTGATTCCAATACATCTAAGTAAATGCAGATACATATATCTGGGCTAGCTGGCATTAAATACTTTCATTGCATGTTTTGTTTCATTTACAGCAAGACGTCGTAGACGGGAAACTGACAGTAAACAACGCTATGAGAATTACAAGAATTGGTATGCTGCAAACCTAGAAGGTTTTGAAGAACCATACCGAGCAACGAATGAATCCTGGATTAAAACGAGTGATACTGGTACTGATTAATTATTATACACCACGGGAAACTTTAGATGGGGAATGGTGGCCTTCCATTGAGGTTTGCCACAAAAATATGCCCTCCATGTAGACAGCCATATACCTAGGTCAAAGATCAATGTTTCTCCCAAGGAACACACATCATACCATTTACAATCATTGACCTAAGTTACTTATGTTTGGCATAAAATGCAGTTTGAGCCATTACAAACATTATAATCATCAGAAACGGTTTCATTTAATGTAAAATGTGTGGGTTAAAGGGACATTCCTGAGTTTGCTGCATTAAAATATTTCTATGATTAAACTTACATATTAAATATAATTTCTTGTTTAGAATATCAGTGTCTGTATATCCAGTGTGTCAGGGTCGTCTTAATATTTATAAGAAGCTCAAACTGGATTTTGTCTTCAAATAATTTTGTATGTACAAAAAAATATATTTTAGTAAATGAAATTTAACCTAGTACAAATAGTAGAACGATCAGAAACACGTTTAATATACAGCCACTAATATTTTATGCAGAAACATATTTTTGATATGTAATTACAATCGTTAAAAGGTCTCTGTTAGTCGATATCATTTTAAAATTGCAGAAAACTTGTGAATGTCCTTTAAGTATAGCTAAAAACATGATACACCACGTAGTAAAAAGTAGACCAGTGCGTTCAATATATTCAACATACACATGTTACAGAACCCTCATGCAAATAGAATGCCTGGATTACTATTTGTGGTAAACCAATTCACCAATCATTCAGTCAGTTCATCAAACCACTAATCGTGTTAGCTAAGCAGTCAATCGCAGATCTGTCAACCCTCCTGTATTCGGCAGGAGTCTCCTGGTATTTGATCAAATCTCCTGACAACCTGTGCAGGAGATAATTTCTCCTGTTAAATGACATTTTTGTAGGTATAAAAAAAATCATCCCCTTTTGCCAAAATAGCATAAGGGAAGTGCCAGACTCTGGCCTAGAGCTGACAGCATTACAAACAATGTTAAAATCACCTGTCACAAAAAGACGAAGAAAAGACCAATTAGCTATATAAACATACTTGTGTCAGTTAATGTTGGTAACAAATTTACACTTCAATAGATTTTTTTTTTTTTTTGACAATTAATAAATGTTGTGCCTGCATATTGCCCGCTACAGTAGATAGTCCGCAGCGATCTATATTTACATTTTAGGATAATAAAATGCTCAGATAGCCCGCTTCGGCAGATAATCCGCGGACTATCTGCATGTAATTGTTGAAGTGATCACGTGATCTGCCTGTTCGCTTGTACCGGTAAGCTGTTTTTGTCACTAAGCCTGAGTTGTTTTTAGAGTAATTTCCTTCTTGCTTCTGTCACTATGACCGAGTTGTTTTCATTGTAATTTCCTCTAGCTATTTTAACTACGACTGAGTATTTCTCATAAAAGCTTCATTCTGTATGTTTAGATCACAGTTTGTCAGTCATTATTGAATCATGGATTCGCCAAGTAGAAAAAAACATAAAAGGAAAAGTTACACGGCAGAGTTTAAACTTAAAACGGGACGCATGCACAGAGCTTCTTATGTCGAAGTTGTGATTTGGTGCTGAAGGCATGGGAGTGTGTTGAAAGAAAGATAATTATTAAAGCATTCCATAAAGCTGGAATATTAGAAGCATCAGAACCTTGTGATAGTGACAGCAGCGATGACAATATTCAACTGTCAACCATAGCAGGTCGCTTAGAAGAAACTCAGTTGCAACTTTTCGATAGTGAATCGGAAGACTCCGAATTCGACGGATGGAACTGAACTGTCACTTTTTTATGTTTAACACCGTTCGTTGTGTTTAAAATAAATGTTTGCATACCGGTACCATTATTTACTTTTATGATTTTGTTTTATCAGCCCGCATGTTTATTAACAAAATAAAAAGAATAATGATCACATAGTACGCAGGAAATTATGGTATTAATTTATAAGATTTATGTAAATTTGTCTTGGGTACTTCAGTTTGGGTACACTATCCACAAATGATGATGTAACGCAAGTGTAATGCTATAAAAGTACTACGGTAATTAATTTTTAAAATTTCTTGTTAATGTTCTTAACATTTTTGGATAAAAGAGATTTTTTAAAAATATTTATTAAATCATAATAATATTTAAACTTTAAAAAGAAATATATACATGTATGTATATTATTATTATTATTTCATTTGTTTAAACCCAATATCTAAGGTTAACAAGTATATATGACATTATGTAGTGTCCATTTAACTTATTGTAATAATATTTACAACAACTGTGCGATTTTGGGATAAATTGTGTGAAGTTAAAAAATCTCCTGTTTCTGACAAAATCACCTGCTTTTTCAACACACACCTCCTGTTTTCTCTTGACAAAGGTTGACAGGTCTGGTCAGTCTATCAAATCGTTCAACTGGCCTCAGTGTTGTGTGATCAATGACCAGGTGTAAGGCCACTAAACCAAGTTCTCCATTACTAAATCTCGAACAACTAACCATTTGACAGTCCAGATGAACAGGTAGAAATAGGCTATTAATTGACGTCAGAATACAAATTCTGCAGGACCAAATATTATCATAGAGTATAAATGCACAATAAATATTGGTCCCGACAGGATTGCAGGCAAAACATTGACTGGGAAAAACTAGTTGGGACATCAGTATTTCTCGATCACTGTTGAACATTGACTAGACATAAGTAAAACAATGAATTAAAAGAATGAATGCATGGATATGGAATTGGTCATCACTGAGACTGTGGAGCCAGCAGTTTATGTAAATATCTAGTTTTAAAGATTTTATTTTAATTTGCAGATGCACGGAACAGATTTTAATTATTGCTATATTGCAGAGGACAAATGGCTAAGTACCACAGGCATAATTAGAGA
>JAECMU010023217.1:0-17726 GCA_016106625.1 Dracogyra subfuscus | reverse complement strand
CTTCCTCTACCCCAAGAGCATTACGTAATTAGTAACACCTCCTTACATGTAACTCATATGCCAACACCTGGCCGCTGTCAACATTTCAAGGCAAATCTCCCATCCACCGACCCCTGGAAAGGCATTGTACCATACCACTATGGATATAAATATGTTCTGAAGTTGTGAGACGACCCCTCAATCAAGACAGTTAAATCTGTTCAAAAATTGCAAAATCTCACATGATCTGTTGTTGGGGAATTTCACACTTGTGATAAGGCAATGAAAACCAAGATCATTAGGAGCCGTCAAAAGTGTACTACTTTATAAATACTCGCTTTGTTTTTGACCTGGATAAGCCAGCATAGGGAAACCAATTCAGAGTGCAGCATCATATATGCACCAAACGTAATTGGATTTTCTATTCTATATGCTTAAATACTAAAAATATACCAGGGAATGCCGCTTTAATTAAGAATATATTCATTACAAATGTGATATTTTACAACCTATTCACATAATGCCTATCTGTATTAACAGCAAATGTGAGTGATAGGTGTTGGTAAAACGCAGATAGGACCATTTACTTAAAAAAAAAAAAAAAAAAAAAAAAAAAAAAAAAAAAAAAAAAACCATTGCAAATCCTGCATTAAAATTGCTTTTTGGCTAAAATGAAAAAAATACCAAGAGTTACCCTTGCATAATGACCTACACGTGTAGTTTGTATGATTTATTTCTTGAATGGTGAAGTAATTTGTTTGATTTGCTGTAAACTGTATGAACTGCAAATAGTAGAATGATGTCTCTTATTTATAAGGCATCTTTATTTTCAGAAAACAATTATAACATTTCGAGTAGATTTTTATAGCACTTATGTGAAAGCAAAAGTAGGATTAACACTTTTTACTTGTCATGGGGAATACAAAGTGTACAGTAAAATAGATTTAAACCATATTGCTCATATAGTTCATAACTTTGCTATGAAGTTAACCTTTAAAGAAAGATATTGAGGTCTGCAACTGACAGTCCTTTTGTGTGTGGTTTACTACTGGTGCGTATCTAAACATAGATCTGAACTAAGTTCTATCTAACTTTTATCAATATAAATTCCCAGAGACACACAATTATTTTAATAGACCTTTAACAGTTATAGGCTGGAGAAGAAAAAGCCCCAAACTTTAAGGAAATATTAATGACATACATTTGCTAACAAGTAGTCTCAAGAATAATAGTGTTTCAAGAATAGTCTTGAATGTCATTGGTGTTACACATTGTCATTGGTGTTACTTTTTTGTCATTGGTGTTACGGTACTCAAGAATATTTTAACTGTTATTTCTCTGGAAACTTTATTTTTGAAATTTAAATTTTTTATTAAGTAAAGTGTAGCTTCTACCTTTATGACTTTGACAAAATATTTTTTAATACCCTTGGATACTTTTTAATGCTAAAGGTATTCTATGTTATTAAGGACATCTAAATAACATATCCATGTGCTCTTAATCACTATAAACCATTTGGATTGCACTTCTGAATTATCCCACTTGTCCGGTAATGCCAATTACATAATGAGCTATTTCATAGCTATAAAGTAACATATGTGTTTTCACATGCATTCCTGTTTCATTTAGAACGACCATCAAAATTGCGCCAAAATTCCTTCAAATTAAATTGCGCACCCAACTTCATTTTTGGACACGCCAATTAAATGGCATCGAAATTCCACAGCACCCACAAAAACCCCCGCCTGCCCCCAAGTTGATTGGGCTACTGGTTCTCTCTTGAACCTGATAGCGCAGGCGGTCCCTCCTTCACCCACCCCCACACCTTTTCCTGTCACAGACGAGGGGAACCGGCCGAGGCCGGTCCCCGCGGCTGCGACAGGCGTACGCTACAACAGCTTGTTCTGAACGTGTACGTAAAACCCTTTGGACTTGGACTTGGACTTGCACATGCATGCCGATTAAAGTTCTGTGTGGCCAGATATCATTTTATGTTTCTTTGTTCATCTAGTTTTCAAAAGTTAACAATAAAACTTTATATCTTTTAATTGTTTTATTTTGAAATGTGCTGCTTTCTGTAGAGATTTATAAGTTTTATAAGCATAGGTCCAGTTTGACTGCTTTTAAAGTTTTTTGTTTTCTTCAAGGAATTTGTAATTTTTACATATCCTTTTCCCACATTTTAATGCACAGTGATTTATTACCAATATCATTAGATTGTAGTTTAGAATGGACAAGCTAGCATGTCTTTAAGATAGAGTGGTCTTTTAAAAGCAACAATCGGTTTGCTTTGTGCTAGTACTTTGCATTTACTAGGCTGTTCGAGAATTCCCCAATTCCTAGTGCATGTAATAAGTGACCAATATTTGGTATGAATGGGTTGTATGTTACACCAAAAATTATTACTGTTTTTTTTTGTTTTGTTCAGAAGTAGATGCAGGCAATTCGAGATGCTTTTCTGTGGGTGCAATTAAAGTTTTTCCTATTGTGTTATCAATAATGGGAGGAGGGTGAACAGGGCCGTAGCTAACTTTTTTTGACTGGGGGGGGCAAAACTTTCACTTACGTGGTGAGCTGACAAGGGGAATCAGACTTACTGGTACATTTTAAGAAATAAATCAACTATATAAAAAAAAATCTTCAAAATATTAGGGAGGGGCAACTGCCCCCCTGCCCCCCTGGGCTAGCTACGGCCCTGGTGAAGTGTCTTTAAGAGTAGTTTTGTTATTTAATTCGGTTTGTAACGTTTCACTGTTCAAGAGGATTCAGGTGTTCCTCAATTTTAGCCTGAATGAAATTCCTTTTTTTGTTGTGAAATGGCGGGCAGCGTGGCCCAGTGGTACAGTGCCCGCCTGATGCGCGGTCGGTCTAGGATCGATCCCCGTCAGCTGACCACTGGGGTTTTTTCTCGACATAACCATATGTCCGACGCCGATATAACCGTAATTAAAATGTGTTGAGTGCGTCGTTAAACAAACCAAAAAAAAAATAAAAAATTTGTTGTGAAATGTAAAAATTGGTGTGTGTTTCATAGCTGTCATTCTATTGTTTCTGACTTACTGAGACAGAAGCTGTATGTGTCTCAATATCCAGGTGTCTTTCTTCATACTGGTCTTTTCAGCTTGGTTTTTGATAAAAGCGTCTTTATTTTATTTTAAACACACAAACCAAGTCCATGATGGGTGTGCCTGAACCCATTACCCATACTGCTTCCAGTCTCAAGTCAGACCACTGGCAAAGTCCAACCTTTCAGATAGGGGCACGTTAACAGAGTTCTCACTTCCCAAACTGCTTCATTCTGCTGCTGTTTGTGATGTGAGTCATTGGTGATCTCGAGTGTTTTCTTCATAGCTATTACAGTGTTTGCACAGTTTTGTACCTTTTCCCAAAAGATAAGGTATGCATGGACTTGATTATATATTAGGTTGTGTGTATATATTATTATTTATGTTATATGTAATATATATGAACTAATATTACAAAAGAATGTATAAAATCGAATATGTATCAAATGATGTGTATTTATGTTATTTGAGGTGATATAGGCACACCATGTTATGTTGTGTTAGTAATATGTTATTAAAATATTAACTGAATGTCATGTTGTATTTATTGTATGTATAATACCAGTAAATATGTCATTATATGATTGTAGACTGGTACAATTTGCTGTATGTGAATATATGAATACTTAGCAGAAGTATATATAATGATTATTAATTTTGCATATGTACTTAATAATATTTTTTGTTTTATTTATAGGGTCTTAAAATAGTCTGGATCATCATATCAAAGATTGGGGCTAACACTTTTCAATAAACGCCTTCACAGACTTGTTGTATTGCCGAAGATAAAAAGTACAACCTGTGTTACAGTTACATCTTTTGACGTTAAATTTAAAACCCTTTTTGTAAACACAAAATTAGGATGTAATAAATATAGTATTTCATATACAATGTTTTCACTTTCTATTCATTGCATTTTGTTTGACACCCAATTTTTATTAACCTTTAGACTACTGGATTAAGTTTTGTGAAAACCCCACAATGAATGGTTACAAGTTTATAATTTTTACTCACATATATTCACTTAATGTTTTATAAATACATAAAATAAAGTTCATATTTGAATCGGGAAGTATTATTTTCATGGATTTTTCAAAAAAATTTAAAAGTCGTGTTTACTTACAGACATTTATGGCCAGCTACCAGTAGTTCTAGCCATTAATATTTATCTATTTATATTATTATATCTAGTGGTTTTCTGACCAGAATGAAAACAAAAAATGATCAAATGTATTTTCAAAATTGCTGTTACAATCAGCTACCGATCGCTGAAAATGGCCATGACGTGCTGCTATTGTTGTGAATCTAAAATACTTGCCGAAAACCATTTTTTAAACAAAAGCAGCCAATGTCAGTAAGTGAACTTTTCCTGTTTTGTATTTCTGGTGAGTGTCGTGTGCAAAATGGCGGAAAATATGAATTGGGGAATGCACTGTATACAGTGTACAGTATGTCAAATGGCGTAACGTTGGGCAAGATATCTCACCTGCAGTAGTCAGAAGGTTAAAGGCATATTGTCACAGATCACTGACCTATTTAATGGTCTAACAAAGTAATATACCTGAACAAAACTAATTTGATTTGTCCATAAATTTACTTTATTCAACCATCTTCATAATCACCATACCAGGGCACAATATTTTACGTGAATCACCGTTTTGTTCACGCGTCGGTTACGCAAAATTAAATTTATGCAAACCGTACAACTTGCAAACTTCACGATTACAGGACGTTTATTCATGCTGGCATACTACTAGTATTCCGACCCGTTTCAGACTGATCTTTAAATACTTGATGCGCAGCAAACCAGTAGACAACAGTACATTGCAACGGTTGTAACTTGCAACCGAATGCTCAGAATAGGGACGAGTCAAAAGTTTTAAAGAAATGTTCACGGACCTCTAAGGCGCCTTAATTATCTGCTGCTATTTTATCTCTAAAGGAATATATGTAGACATAATATTGGATTGCCTATAATTTTACAAAAGTTATAAACGGTTTTAACGTTAAAAAAAATCCACAAATGTCGCAAAAGCTGAAAAATGCTAATGGGCTTTAAATAACAAACATTTGGAACGTCACTGTTGTATAGAAGTACCATCCATTAAGTGAAAGTAGCATATAGCCACCGCAAAATATCCGTGTCAAATTGTGGTCTTTCTTTTTATGTTATTATAAGATTTATTTTTCTTGATCTAAACGTGCACCAATAAGTAGTCTGTCTCATAGTTCAGAGGAACTGGACATTTGTTGTTTTTGGTGGGTGTTTTTTAATGTGCTGTATGCTAAATTTTACATATTATCTGTAGCCTTTATTTGTTATTTAGATATATATAAATATTAGTCTATTTGGGCAACTAAAGATTAAGTTTTGCAATCCCGATGGCAAGTGGTGAATAATAATAATAATAACAAATCTACAACGCTACGATCGTACAAAAACGAAAGAAACATCTACAAGTCATTTCTTTCGATTTGCAAACATTAAAGAAACTTTTGTAAAACATTTTCTTTTGTATTTTGTTTTAACTTTATGTTTGAGCTAAAGATTATATATTTAACATATAATTTCAACATAACAGGTTACGCAAATATAATTCATGTAACCGAACAATTGGTTACCTAGGTAAAAACCACGTGAACCGACTTCCGGTTACCTCATATTTTGCTGGTTCATTTAAGGTGATGCGATAGCTAGATTTGGTTTCCAACAATTAATGTAATTTTTATTTATTATCAATTTTTAGAGAAATAAGATCCATAAATCTGTGCCTTTAATAACCAATGGGTATTTTTATGTGGGGCATTTATTAATTTGTTTATTTTGTGCAAGAACATATCACTCAATCGCTACGTGATCTCATGGGATATATTCTTGCGCATAAATAAACTTGTGCAATACTAAGAAGCAAAAACAGTGTGTGTGAAGTTGTCTTTGTTTATTAACTTCATTAATGCATTATAACCTGTCTTGAAATCCATCTCTCAAACAACAGAAAGTGTGACAAAAACTAAATGAAGATGGCGGTTACGATATTTGACATGTATGGACTGTTAAAGTAAGACAAAATTAGAGCTTAATATTGCACACCAAATTCCACCAACTCACCCCTTTGTTTATATTGGCACACAAAACAGCCTTTTATGGTTTTGTCAGGACCATACTTCCACAAATACGACACATTTTTATCCATGTATGCGACCTTCGTATCCAAATACGAATCATATCTATTGTCTGTTACATTGCCATCAAACAGTGCAAAGTCAACCCAGCTATCATCCATCCACGGAGTGTGCACCAGATTTACTCCGTTTAGACCTAAAATATATAATTAGAAAACATAGGACATTTTAATTATAACTGTAACAGGATCTGGCGTTGTCATTTGCCAACTGACCCTGTTGGTCCCAAAAGGGTCTTTGGATCTTTCTTTAAATCAGACTAATTATACAAAGAAGAAATGAAAAAACAAAAAAAACAATGTTTCATTCATTTTATTTCAACAAGCATATAACAAAAATAAATGGGTTGGAGTGTGACAAACAGCTACATTGACTGATGGATGGAAGTACGGACTAAACGACAGACAAAATCTAAATGACGGTTAAACTAAAATCAGACATTGCCTTTTAAGCAGTGCGGGTGCGATCGAGCTCGTACAGTGCACATAATTTCAATCTGCTGAGTGTGAAAAATAATGCACGTTACACTTAACAAACAGCGCACGTTACACTTAACAAACAGCGCACGTTACACTTAACAAACAGTGCACGTTACACTTAACAAACAGCGCATTTAAAATAATTTTGTATATTGATTGCCGCTATTTATCTTAAGTAGCTCATAGAAAGATCCGTTTAATAATACCCCAAAAAAATGTTTCGAGAACCGTAGCATCCATAAAGATTAATATGACTGGTACTTTATCTTTGATATACAAATCAGGAAACACAGGTTTAATAGACATTGATGATGTACCAATCCAATCAAAACCTTTTTGCCTCTTTAATTTATTATTAATTAGAAACAGTCCACTTTTGTAAGGTAATAGATACATGTAACAACGTCTGATAAGGATAACCATTTATACTGTTCATGCATATAGTTATGCCAAAAAGAGAAAATGGATTGAATTAAATATACGTAGTGGCTTCTGTAGCCTACACAAATTAACTTATTACAGAAATCAGCGAAGTCGGTAAAATTGTCTTGATTAGTTCAAGCACACACTTGACAACATATTACGCAGTTTGAGATGGTAGTGCACACCTAAGATGCTTGGGTCGTTGTTCATGAACAACCTCCTCAGAACCAGTGGGTTTTTCCCATTAGAACCAGTGGGTTTTTCCCCATCAGAACCAGTGGGTTTTTCCCATCAGAACCAGTGAGTTTTTCCCATAAGAACTATCCTAATCATATTCGTTGTACATAATAATGAATTTCGAGACAAGTTGATTCCTAACACTGAAAAGGTATATATCTACCTACCTACCTACCTACAATCATGTGCATCCAATTTTCTGAATAGTACATATTGTAATAAAAAAATCATATTGTCAGCCTCAGTCATAATTATATTTATATAGTACTATCAGGGCTCACGCAATCAGGTGAAGTGAGCCCAAACTTCGCTCTGACTAGCCGTGCTAGCACCTTAAGGCGAAATCTATGTTGCCTTTTAAAATAGTCATCGCTTGCAATGTACACATCACGGATGAATAGTGGAGAACTTGAGGAACACCTATTCATAGATAATAATTAAGTGTGAAGTGTCTGAAAGTTTTAAGAGAGACTGGCACCACAAAATCACACAGCAGGTTCACAGATACTGGTAGACAGTCTATATATATAGCTCAGACAACAGGGTTGCCACTCACATGAGATTTTAAAATTCCCTGACTTTCCCCTGACTTGTTTTCAATTTTCCCTGACCGAATAATTGTGCTAAAATTAGATCAGTTTGATAAAATGTATTTAGATTAAGTTTATATATTGTTATTTAAAGTAAAACAATTGACTTTTTTGTTTATGTGTTCATAGTAACATTTGGGGTTATAACATGTACAACAGTTTTTACAGTATATAAACTTCATTGTGAAGGTGTCGGCATATAAATATTTTTAATTTTCCCATTCAGGTAGCCTGATACTCAATGTCTATGGTAATACGATAATGTACACCAGATATGGTTACAATGCATTGTATTAAGCAAGAACTTGTACAATATTTAAATGTCTTGTACTGTTAATAAAATATAAAATACACTTACATACTTGACCGTTTAGAGCTTAGGGTCTTAGTAATGCAAATTGCCTGTGAACCTGTCAAAGGTGTATACAAAAGTAGTTCCTAACATGGTAAGCTGGATTTGTGGACATACAGAGATTAGTTGCTAATTTTTCTTAGGAATAAGTGAACCTATTATTATTTTGTTGAAATCCCACTGCAGACATGTTGCAATTTATGGGTAAGCAGGTGGTGCAGGATCCTAATATATATTGAATGTGGCAGACACTGTCAATATTTTGTATTTTTGGTTAAATGATCTATGAAAACAATTAAGTGTTGTAACACCTTAAGCATGTGCTTACAGAATTCCCTAACAGCAGGTCTGTGGCCTAATTGATCACAGAAATATTGGGGTGGAATGGTTGGTATGGCATAAGTGGAATGATTTAAAGTCAGCCAAATGGTTCACAAAAATATGAACTTCAAGAACATTCAATGCAGCTAATCATGGGGATAAAGTTGTATACACAATTCAACACAATGGCTGGAATGGTGTCCATATTTATGGATACATGGACAGACAATTTGACTGCAGATAACCTCTTGTCATGGTAGAACAACTGACTTGAATAACTCCCTGTGTACTTACTACTATGTATAATGTGTACAAGAAATGGAATGAAATGTTAGTGAAAAATTACTAGACATTCTCCATTACCATTGAATAACCACACATGATTTCATATCAGGCTTCATATCTTGGGCTACCATTTACAATATTTATTTTATTAGAAATAATTTAGAAACAATATGAACACGGGCACTACATTGGTTGACAATCATACTTTGTCGGTAAGAAAGTGCTACGGAATACCTCCCGTAACCGCAACGGCCTAAGGTTGACGACAGTCATTTTTCGCTCCCTTGTTTTGGCTTTGTACACATTAAATAAAACATATCGAAAGGTAAATTTTTTATATGATATATTTGACAAAAGGTACTTTTTATTTCTTTCATCTTTTGAAACTTAAAATTAATATATTGTCCAGAATTATGAAAAAGAACAAAATACCAACCTGTAAACAACATTGTCCGCTTGTTATAGAAATTTGGCAGGGGTCAAGGTTAGTAGACCAGTTTTTATTTTAATGTGGCGATGCATTGTAATAATACAGCTAATGTTGAATTTGAATGACGTCAGTATTCCAATGACGTCACTTTGACTCGCCTTACAGTAAACATACAATGGGTACATGGCGTTTCCATTTTAAGAATGCTGGACAAATTCCAATGCAAACTTGCTATTGAATTTATTTATTTTTGAACATTACTAATGCATTTGAATGTGTTTGAAGAAAATTGTACCTTTTACGAAATACGGATTTCAAATGAAATTACAGTAAGATATGCTATTGTGTACGAACCCAAAACAAGGGTGTGAAAAGTGACTGTCGTCGACCGTCGGTCGTGCCCCAGAATGAACTATGCATAATGCAGCGATCATGTAGCACCATGGTGGTGCCGCATGACAGATGCCTCCTCTGGTAATGTGTGTAAAAATCATCAAGCAGTGGCAGGTATTTTCAGAATAAACATTAACACAAAATTTGACAAAAGTGTAAACACAAAATCATTGACATTGGTGACAAACTAAGGTCGACGACAGTCACTTTTCGCATCCTTGTTTTGGGTTTGTACACAATACATATAGCATATCTTACCGTAATTTCATTTGAAATCCATATTTTGTAAAAGGTACAATTTTTTAATCACAAGATTTTCTTCAAACACATTCAGATGCATTAGTAATGTTCAAACAAAACATTTTCAATAGCAAGTTTGCATTGGAATTTTTCCAGCATTCTTAAAACCGAAACATCATTTACCCAGTGTATGGATATAGTAAGGCGATTCAAAGTGACGTCATTGGAATTCTGATGTCATTCAAATTCAAAATTAGTTATATTATTACAATGCTTCTCCACATTAAAATAAATGCTGGTCCACTAACCTTGACCCCTGTCAAATTCCTATAACAAGTGGACAACGTTGTTTACAGGTTGGTATTTTGTTATTTTTTATAATTCTGGACAAAATGTTAATTTTAAGTTTCAAAAGATGAAAGAAATAAAAAGGACCTTTTGTCAAATATATCATTATCAAAAAATTACCGTCGGATATGTTTTATTTACTGTGTACGAAGCCAAAACAAGGGTGTGAAAAGTGACTGTCGTTGACCTTAGATCACTTGGTAAAAACTAAAAATGTTCCATCATGCATAAGGCTCTTAAAAATGCTTAAAGTATTCATTATGCTTAATTTGACCTTAAATTTATAATAAACTGGCACATGAAGTTTCAAGTCAATTCTGGTATGGCTGCGTTACGTGTGAAACGTGTTCGAGTGGCGTGCGTTTTCAATCCAGTAATCTCATGTCAATAATGCCTAAAAACCTTTCTAAAAAGAAAGGCACAAGTCAGAAAGATACCGTGGCACAGATGGAACAAGTCATTATGCCATTTTTGGCAGGTGAGAGGTCAAGCTCGGGGGATTTGCCAACATCTGTTGGGCAGCCGGAAGGTGGGAAGCCATCTTTACGTTCGTGTACACCTATGCCCGACAACTGGATTAGCGTTTTAAAGAATAGTCAAAAGGATCTGGCCGATAAAATTTGTACAAAGATTGACGTGCTTCGGGAAGATATTAATTTCATCAGAACGCAAGTTATAAACTGTGAGTCACACATTGAGGAAGTTGAAGATAAAACTGGCAACGAAATGACGGAACTCAAAAAACTAATAAATGAGCTAAAAACAGAGGTTTTAACTACACAAATGTATTCAAGAAAGCGAAATCTTTTGTTCTATGATCTTCATCAGGAGGCAAATGAAAACACTGAAACAGTTTTAAAGAAGTTTTTAGTTGATCATGAGGACCTTAAAATGTCGGTGGAAAAGGCGAATAACATTTTGTTGGTTAATGTTCATTATCTTCCGAGACGAGATGCAGCGGTACAGTCCGGTTCCAGTAATTGCAAAATTTGTTAAAACCCCAGATAAAGAGCTAGTATTACAGTTGGCGAAATGTAATTAATACAAGTTGAGGGAAACGAAAAGAAGTGTGCGGACTGATCTTCCTACAGAGTTAAAAATACTTAAGAGGTCGACTTTCTAAGAGGGCGTATCAGCTACGGAAAGAAAAGAAGATACAAACGCGTATTATTGAGAGGGGTCTATCGGTCATTCTCCAGTACCGCCTCAGTAGCGAGAAGGCCTGGAAAACACTAGGTATCGAAGAAGAACCTGCTGTATAACTTCTCTTTTATTAACAGTAAAAGTTAGTTGAAGGACAGCACAAATTGGCTTTTGACACATTATTCAAGATTCACTGGTTGATTTTAAGTGACGTTCGATTCTGTTTTATTTCTTTTATTATGTGATGATATGAGTTCGCAGTGTTGGAAGATGGGCTATAAATCTACAATGGCGTTTCAGTGTGGATATGACGTCATTGTTTAAGGTTGGTTAAGCCAATCATAATTTTAGTCCGTGTTTTAGAACGAATCACCTTGCACTAAATAGACTGGTCTCATTAACAGTCATCTTAAAACGTATCAAATAGTATTCATAATTTTAGTCCGTGTTTTAGAACGAATCACCTTGCACTAAATAGACTGGTCTCATTAACAGTCATCTTAAAACGTATCAAATAGTACAATGATTTTTTTTTTTTTTTTCACTTTTCTTGTCTTCTGCCAAAACGAATCTCGTTTTGGACGTTTGTTGTGTCAGTTATACACGGACTATATCTTCATTTGTTTTGTGGTACTGTTTTTATATAGAAAATTAGTAGCATGCTGTTTGAACTACTCATAATGGCAGCTTGCTTCAAAGTCAAGGAAAACAAGTACTGTGTGGGTTATGAATGTATTAGTATGGCTGGGTTTGTAGGTCTTCTGGTATGGATGTGTGTATTTGTAAATTTGTACTTAATTTTTGTTTTCTTTTTTCTTTTATTGTGGTATTTCCTCGGTTGCCTTTCAATTATAACTGGACATATTCTTTTGAAAATGGATAAATTTACAATATGTTCCATGAATTGTTGGGGTTTAACTGATATCAGAAAAAGAAAAGATGTGTTTAATTTTTTGGAAGGTAAAAAATATTCAATATATTAGTTACAGAATATTCACCTTTTAGAAAAAAAATCCAGCCCTTGGTGTGATCTGAGTTGGGGTTTGACTGTATTTTTCTGTCATGAGGTATTATTTAATAACAAATTTGAATATAAAGTACATAACATTTTTAGAGATCTTAAAGGAAATTTATTAATTTTGGATATCACTATCAATGGAAAGAGAATTTCATTAGCCAATCTTTATGGTCCAAATTGTGATGATCCTGATTTTTATATAAATCTTTTAAAACATATTAAAGCTTTTAATAGTGAGTTTTGTATTATTGTAGGAGATTGGAATTTAGTGATGGATCCAGATATAGATACGTATAACTATCAACATATCAATAACCCACATGCTCGTAACTCGGTACTAGATATGATTGGTGATTTAGATCTTATAGATATTTGGAGAGAAAATAATACAGATATTTCTCAGTTTACATAGAGAAAAAAAAAATCATTTGAAGCAGTCAAGACTGGATTATTTTTTTATTTCTGATAGTTTTTATCCATCTGTTATCCAAACCCAAATTCAACCGGGTTATAGAACAGACCATTCTTTTGTAACTTTAACGTTATCTTTTATGCAATCAGAAAAACATTTTTCTTATTGGAAGTTCAATAACTCATATGTTGAAACTATTAAGAGACTTATTATTGATATTAAAAAGCAATATGCTTTACCAATATATAACTTAGATTCAATAAGTGAAATATTTAATGAAGAAATCTCATTTGTGATAAATGATCAGTTATTTTTTGAAACTCTGTTAATGGAAATTTGTGGTAAAACTATATCCTTTGCATTATTTAAGAAAATAAAGAATGCTGAAATGGATGGAAAAGAAGTTATTGGAAGATATAGCAAAACTTGAAAAAGATGTAAATAATCTTGATTTTTTTTTTGAAACTTCATTGGAGAAAAGAAAAAGTTTAGAAAATCTGAGAAGTCATAAAATGGAAGGAATTTATATTCGGTCCCATTCGCGTTGGATAGATGGAGGAGAGAAAATAACTCATTATTTTTGTAATCTTGAAAACCTTAACTTCAGAAGCAAAACCATGACTAGTGTAGAAACAGCTGATGGGTCCTTAATCACAGATGCCGATGGTATTATTTTAGAAACGAAAATATTTAATGAAAATTTATATATGTCCCAAAAAAGTAGCCTTTCTAATATTGAGCTGTCATCCATATTGTCGAAGGATGATTTACCAGTTTTAACATCAAATCGTTTGGAAGGACTAATTTCTTACACAGAACTGACTAAAGCTATTAAAAAAATAAAAAATAATAAGTCGCCTGGTAGTGATGGTTTATTGTTCGATCTGTTAATCTTGGATTTTTAAATGGAGAACTCTCAACTACTCAGAAACATGGAATTATAACCTGTATTCCTAAAGGAGATAAACCCAAACAATGTTTACACAATTGGCGTCCTATTTCTTTGCTTAATGTTGTTTATAAACTTGCTTCTTCTTGTATTGCTGAACGGTTTACCAAAATTAATTCATGAAGATCAAACGATATATAGGCGACAATAGTTGTATCCTTTATGATATTTTACTGTATACTGAAGCTGAAAATATCCCAGGATGCTCTTTCTGATTGACTTTGAAAAGGCATTTGATTCTGTTGAATGGTCTTTTATTGAAAAAACTCTTAATCTTTTTGGTTTTGGTGAATCTAAAATAACATTGGATTTTTACATTTTATAAAAATATAAGCTATTGTGTAGTAGTTAATGGGAAACGATCAGAATTTTTTGAGATTCAGAGAGGTTGCAGGCAGGGCGATCCTCTCTCACCATATATTATGAAGTGCTTGCAGGCCTCATTCGTAAAAACAAACAAATAAAGGGCATAAAAATAGTTGATAAAGAATCCCTTCTCAGAAATCGCTAAAAATCGCACTCCTCAAAATTTGTACGAGGGGGTTGGAAATCACGTCAAAATGCAGAGGAGTGAAAAATCGCACCCCTCAGAATCAGAATTAGAGGCAAAAGACCCGAGAGGAATTGCACCCATGAACATGATTATGTTTGAGGAGTAATGACTTCTAAATTAAATATCTTAAGATTTAATGTTTTGTGTTTCAAAAATAAATATTCTAATGTAACTAATATGACGGTTGTTCTCAAAGATGAAGGAATGGGTCATTGCAGTCTTACACAAGAAAAAGAAACACCATGAACACAACATTTATCAATTTCTTATTATTATATGCATATCATGTTGCATTACTATTCTTAATCTGTCCTATCTACATTATGTTTTAATCTGTTGACTATTTATGAATAAAGAATTGAAACTGATTTGTTTGTGCTTATTCTGTTTCATTTAAAACAAATATAATAATTTTAGTCTTCATCGCATAATATGATTTCTTCATGGACATATAAATTATAAACCTGTGAATTGAATATACATTTTATGTACTGCAAATTCTCTATTAAATAAAAACATTTTTAAATCATAATGTCATAGCTTATCATAACACTAATTTAATGATAACAGAGAAAATGTCATCGTATATTATTTTCAACCCAAATATCACTTACAATTTTTATAAATACATGTATATATTTATAAAAATAGGATTAACTTGCATTATCGATGCATTGTAGTTAACCACCATTTATTATACAACTAACTCGAATGATGGCAACCCCCACAAAAAAACAAACAAAAAAAACAAAACAAATCCAGCCAACCAACAACAACAAAAAACCCAGCACAAATACCTTAATGTAAATTAAATTTTAAAATATACACAGTTTACACTTGGTAAAATCGAATTACTGAGTTGAAATTAAATCAGTGTACATTTGTATCAGCTGCTTGAAAACCGATCACATGCTAGAAATGTGACTCTACCAAGGTCAAAGTCCTAGGCTATAAATCATGTGGCAGTATCGTGAAAGTAGAAATATTTCTTTTCCATCACTTGTTTTTTCGCCATTGTAGCCAATAATAGAATGGTCGATGTTCCACTTAAAATGCGCTAAGTTGCACATTAGTCATGCTTTTTCGTAATATCAATAGAATTACGGAAGAACAAAATTACCGTGGGTTTTTTCCGTCTGTCAAACCTACAAAATAGCTGATTGGCCCAGTGTTACTGAGTGTAACGATAATCAACCAATCGTGTTTCAATTTATGAAGGAGAATTCTTGGAAGATGATGGTTTACAGAATGGAAAAGTTTGTGGTGTTGTGGATTGGATTCAATAAACAATTGAAATGGCAGAGTTAAAAAACAAAATACAAGCGTGATTTGTTCCATTTAGGGGCGCGTTATTTTGCAACCATCAGATTGAGTTGACGGGGGTCCACGGGCGTGATTGCGCTCGCGCCCGTCAAAAACGAAGGTCTGCCTTCTTAGTCAATATGCAGATGATACCAAATTTTTATTAGATAGAAGTAAGAAGTCACTTGAAAAAACTGTAAACACTCTTGATTTATTTGCTAATATTTCTGGTCTGAAAATCAATTATAGCAAGTCACAAGTTGTATGGATAGGATCTAAAAAAAAAGTTTGTGTCGATACATGTCTCACTTAAAGTTAGAATGAAATCCAAAAATATTTAAAATATTGGGCATAATTTTTAGTACAGATATCTCAAATATAGTTAACTTAAATATTAAATGAAAACTTTTTGAAATAAAAAACAATTATGAACAGTTGGATGAAACCGATTATTACCCCACTTGGTAGAACTGCAATAATCAAATCGTTATTAATTTCTAAACAAAATTACCTCTTAAACACTTTCTTACACTTCCAAACCCCCCCCCCCCCCCCGTAACTTTTTGAGAGAACTTAACTCAATACTTTTTAATTTTGTATCGAGTGGAAAACCTGATAGAATTAAAATAGATATTCTTTGTAAATCAGTCCAGTCTTAGTATGATAAATATATTTAATTATGTGAAATCTTTGAAAATCACATGGATACGTAAGCTCTTTGATCAAGAATCAAAATGGAAACATATTATTAACTAATTACCCGAAGCTGGAGAATTTAGTTATTTTTGGTAATGATTATCCTAACATTATAGTTAGGAATATCAAATTATTTCTGGAAAGATTGTTTAACTACTGTCTGTCAAGAAAGGCTCAAAACTGTATTATTTTGTTTTGGAATCATCTGGGATTAATAATAAAGCCAAATCAAAATGGGAAATTCAATTTGGATCAGAACTTAATTGGTCTAGCATTTTTGTAAAACCATTTAAAACAACTTTGGAAACAAAACTCAGATGGTTTCACAGGGGTGTAGAAAGTACTCGCCCGCTCGCCACATGAGAGTTAAAGCTCTGACAGACGATGTGAAAAATGTTTCTGCCAGTCCGACGGACGATTGTTGTTTTGTTTTTCGGACTGACTTCTTAAGTAAATAGTTTTTCTTGTGGCAAATCCGGAACTCAGCATCAGCCATGCCACAATTTCGAACAGTCTTCAATTGTTTACCAAATAATTTTAATAATAAAGACATTGTTTAATGGTGATCTAGCTTTACTTTAATTTTGGTTCTTTTTAGTAGTTTTAGCATTGTTATTAAAATAAACATAGTGTCCTACAAGCTAGTGGACTAGTAGAAATTCTGGCGGGCTAGTACATTTTAATTATTACTGGTCCGGCGGGCTAGTGAAATATTTTCCATTTCTGCACCCCTGGTTTCAATATCGAATATTAAATAGAATATTAACAACCAATACTTTTTTTGTATAGAATAAACTTAAGAAATGATGATAAATGTACTTTTTGCTCTGGGCAAAAAGAAACCTTATTACACCTTTTTTGGGAGTGTAGACTTGTTTCCAAATTTTGGTCCGATTTTTTTTTTTTTTTTTTTTTTTTGGTTTGTTTAACGACGCACTCAACACATTTTAATTACGGTTATATCGGCGTCGGACATATGGTTATGTCGAGAAAAAAACCCAGTGGTCAGCTGACGGGGATCGATCCTAGACCGACCGCGCATCAGGCGGGCACTCTACCACTGGGCCATGCTGCCCGCTGGTCTGATTTCATGCATTGGATTACAGCTAGTTCAGGCTTTCAAGCAAGGTTTTGTGAAAAATAAGGGCTTTTTTTAGGGCAAAATTCTTAAAAAATAAGGGCTATTTTTAGGAATTTGTAGGAATTTTTTGACAAAAATAAGGACTGAAATTCAATAACCAATATAAAAGAAAAACATTCTGTACTCACCTCCAGGGAGAACATAAATACAAAAGCTAATTACCAGATTAAAGTAATCTGATATGGTG